>DWPV01000125.1:0-39502 GCA_018251915.1 Urbanus proteus proteus
TTTGGAATAATATTGTGTATTATAAAATTAATCCATAATTCAGTATTAACACATGAAATGTAATTGCTTTACATTTTTTTTTGTGATTTTTGATTTATTAGATTTTTTTGAAGGCACAGGAGGGCATATTTTATAGATTTAACTACTTTTATTGTCAAAATCAAAGAAGTGCACCATTAAACGCGCTCGTCAGTCGACTGCGGCGGGTTGAGCGAAAGCTGCTGTTTAAAAGGCAACCACACTTTCGAGCTTCTGGTGTTTAGAAAGGACGCATCTACAATTTAAATCTCTGACTGGTACATATTAGAGGCTGTTCGAAACTTGTGGACAGCATATTTGGACCAATGAACCAATATTTGTGCTAATGTGACTGCGGGAAATAATAATGAAGATATTTCTGAAAATTTCGTATTTGCGTGCTCACGAATCAATGATGTGGCCTTTGTTGGTGATGAGGTCGTCAGCCTTTCTGATAGTAGGTCGACGGAAATAGATTTTCTTATTGATAGGAAATGTAAATTATATAATACGAAAACGGTATGCATCTCGCGCCACGCGCTCATCATTCCTAGCATGCTGAACTTGGCTTGGGAAGACGTTAATAATGCAATGCAAACAATTTTCGATAAATTCAATTATATATTATTATAATATTATATTAAAACTAGAAAGAAAAATAATTACCTTGTACAGTAAGCTCAGCGGAGCAAGAGATGTTGCCAGTGCTGGTCTTGGCGACGCAGGTGTAGAGGCCGGCGTCCTCGGGCTTCACGTGCTGGAAGACCAGGGCTAGAGAGTCCTCATCGTCGCCGAGAAGGACCTGTCGAAAAATGTCATCTAAAATTAAAACTATTAAACTCCATGAAATATTTTGATGTCATTGAATAAATATATTCTCAAATTTTGCTCGCAAATTTCGTTGAACGTTTACTAAATTCACTATTGGTACTCGTATTGTGTTAAAACTTGCAACTTTTGATAGACGTAAATTAATTTAACTATACTATTTAGTCTCCGTTTAAATTGATTTTTACATTAATATTTTAGTTCATTTACAATAATATTACCTTAAACCTCTCTTCAGGGTCGAAGGGCTGTCCGTCGCGCTTCCAGACAAAGGTGGGCTTCTCGCCCTTGGCTAGCAGGCCCTCGCCGCCCGGCGGCAGCTCAAAGAAGATATTTTTGTCCTCTACATTAGAATAAGGTATCTTGAATGTATATTCAATTTAACTTCTGTTGATTTTTGATACTATTGTGTATTTAATGCCTTAGTTGTTTATTCGTCATTTTGGGTCTCTCTTTCTTTTTATATAAAATATTTAGCTAATAAACGCTCAAGGGACAAAGCATAGTTACAATGTTTTGGCTGTAATATTATAGATCAGAGGATTCGATCCGCAAGGAATGCCAAACTTCTTGAGACTTTTATATCCAAAGAATAGCAAGCATCTGCCTATGTATTGCTTCTTATTTGATGGCTATTTCAACAGAGATTAATTAAATATTTGTTCGGCCTTTCAGCTTACATTTATTGGACAATTTATTGCATGTTTTTCACACGTAGGGAAAAATAATCAATCACATAACCACTGAGAAAAATCAGTTTTGTCTGGTTTTTGCATAATTAAGAAAGGTTATTTTGAGCATGTCACAATACCTGTATCCATACTTAACATGTTGCCACGATAAAAACTCAACGATAACTAGCTTTTAGACGATTCTGCAGCGAACATATTTAAATAAGGTACACTATACACGTCTTTCAGCGTAACTAATTAGATAAATTAGTATGTTTATAGGTCACGATGCGGCCACAAGTAACCATTACAACAATAATTGTGAGTGAAATTTTTAGCGACGTCTGGATGCCGTCCAATGTTTGTTTATGACGGGAGATGCTATAAATATTCTCTGCTAAAATTACATTGAACTTGTTGATTCCGAAGATGCCTATTACGTAAAGTGGAATATGTACGCTAAATTCCTTAGCTGCAAAGTTGCAACTAATATTTTGGCATGATTAAAGCTAGAAATTGTTCTAGATTCCTGCGGTAATAGGAAGGATTGAAAATAGGAATCATGCACTGTCAAATATTTCAATTTTGGGAGAACTTTCATTGTTCTTCTGCGATGACTGAGTTCTATCTTTTTTGCCTTTTATAGCTAGAACTAATATGTATAGCAGATTAATTTATATGAGGCAGTTTAACCGGTTTTCCTATAACTACTTGAATTAAATTTATTTAAATTATTTTAACGCCACTGATTAATAATCACGAATCAATAACGCTGCATCAAACTCTATATGCGCATACGCGCTTGTGTATGATTGACAATAATTATGCACTCGGTCTGCGACAAGCTCACGATCTTACTGGTGTGGTAGTCATGCTGTCGATCAGGGCAATAGTGACGGTGGCGTCTGTAGTGACGTCACCGTTCAACCGCTGAGGTATCTGTGTACTGACCAACAACAGTGACGGTGGCCTCGGTGGTGACCTCCCCGTGGTCGTTGGTGGCGGTGGCGGCGTACAGGCCGGCGTCGGCGGCGCTGACGTCGGCGATGACCAGCTCGTAGCAGCCGCGCGCCGCGCGCGTGCGCACGATGGACACGCGCTCGCTCTCCGACGTGCACACGATCTCCTTGCCGTTGTGGAAGCTGGAAATGGGAGGACATTGAGATGACTTCGCTGTTACTGATGTCTCTAGATTCACTGTTGTTTGATATCCTAACATAGCTCTTATGGCAGATGTATACAAAATCTAACAAATATACCTAAGTTGGAATTGGGTAAATCAAAAATAGCGACGAGAAAAATATCCAGGAGAAATCGAGTAAACCAAATAAAAGACATACAGTCTAGTCTTGCATTTTGTTTCTCTGCTGGACATAGCCCCTAAAGGAGTTTTTACTAATGGTGTTATTCCAGACCACCAAACAATATAACTGTCATGTCAAGTACTCACAATTTGACGTCAGGATTGGGGTCGCCCTTAACCCTGACCATGAAGCGCAGGTACGTGTTGAGCAGGATCTCCGTGTCCTTCAGCGCCACCAGGAAGTATGGTGCGTTCAGTGCGTTCTTTTGTTTCCTTTCCTCGGGAGTCACTATAATTTGTAGAAAAATATTATAGCACAGGTGTATAGGAGTGTACAAAATTCTCGTCTGAAAGAGAACGTTGTTATATTTTTTTCTTGTCCTGTGATGTAGAGACAAGTATAATCGCATATGGAGTCATAGTTCAAAATGAATGGACAAGATTTGTGACTTTATCCGTGATGATTATTGATTTACAATACTTATCGATGATTTGTTAACAGGAAAAAAAAAACATAAATTGCCATGTTGACCAAAAATCGGATTTTAAATTGTTTGACTTTTACTATTTTTTAAACAAATCATATTGCTTCTACATCTAGGGACAAATCAAATAGTGTAGTTTATCAAGGCATGCGATTTTAAAAACTACGATACGTGTTTAAGTGGCAAAATACAGGAAAATTATACATTGGACAGTAGACGGAAGAGCTACGGTTATCCGCGATACAATGCCTTAATCGATGATGATTCGCAACGATCATGCAGGTACATTACTAATAGGATAACTGCTAATTACTTAAACTATAATCTAGTAATCTGAAAAATAAATGCTTAGTTTGTGTATTAGGATTGAGCAAATTGAGAAAAATCTGATAATGTCCTTAAATTATTTGAAAATTATAAGGAATTTCATAATAGTTTCTTATCGTAGATTATACATGTGTATTTTCAGTAATGCTACTACAAATTCTACAAATTTATGATTGGATTTACAATGCCTGGGTTAACAAATTGTCTCATTTGTCTGTGTTCAATTTGCTCAACCCCCGAACTAGTAGTGCAAAATCACTCACGCTCGTGGACGACTAACTGGGCGGTGCAGTAGGCGTTGCCTTTCGCATTCTCCGCTCTCGCCGTGTACGTTCCCGAGTCGTCTTCTCTACAGTGCTTCACTTCTAGCTTGTGGATTCCGTTTTGCATGATGATGTTCACGCGGTCCATGAGTTTGTCGGTAAACGGCTTATTGTCCTTCAGCCAGGTGACCTTCACCGGCTCGGCGGTATCAAGCAGCTGGCATTCGAAGTTCGCATTCTCACCAGCTGGGGATTCAAAGCATCGTTAGAAGAGGATCCGTACGGAGTTCGAGCTGATCAGGCATTTCATCAGACGTAAAATATATGATACGTATGCGACATATAGCTGCAATTTTGACGTGTCTTATCAACGATTTTGATTGAAAACTTTAACTAATTATGTTTCGAATGAGATGATTTTGATTGCCCTGAAATACTTTATGGAACCGTACGAATCCTCCAAGGATAACAACAAAGCTGTGTTAGGAAAATGTGTTGTGTAAGTTAGTCACTACTAAGCGTATGTACAAGCGCTAAGTGTATCTACTTCTATATACGATGTATTCGCTACTCTACGTACTCTTTTGTACTTACGCTCAATGTTCTGGCCTTCAAGCGTCATCGTGAATATAGGCTTTCCATCGGAAGACTCCGACCTTATGTACGACTTTTTCGATGTAATATCTTCAGAAACGGAGCCGTTCATGATCTTAGAGTATTTGCTGTCAGAAATGGACCCTCCGTTCCTAGAACGTTCATAGCTCGACTCCACTTTAGATACGCTTTCCACATTGTTGCCTTCGTAATTCGCATCAATACTGAGTCTAGTGGACCGACCATTCTTGGAGTCTCGACGGTATTTCGAAGCAATGCTATCAATCTTACTGGTGGTGTCGCTGCCGTCGTAGCTAGATTCAATGCTCATTGTGGTAGAGCGTCCTTCGATCTTGCTTTCCAAGTTGTTGTTAAGGCCATACTTGGATGCGATGCTATCGAGCTTACTAGTTGCATCATAAGATGATTCAATACCGTATTTCGAGCCTTCCTTGCTTTCGTAGCTAGACTCAATTCCATACTTAGACCCTCCTTCGATGACGGAGCTAGAAGAGTACTTGGATTCATATCGGGAAGCTGCACCTCCTTCAATGGAACCACTTGTTTCATACTTAGCACTTTCTATGCGAGAGCCGCTTTCACGGCGAGAATAAGAGGATGCACCGGTGCTGTCATAAGATGATGTTTCGTAGCGCCCCCCACTAGATAGTTGGCGGCTACTACTGGAGTATTCTAAAGAAAATAACGGTTATATTAAATTAATATTATAAAAAATACGTATTATCTATGTATTTATAATTTACATATGTTATTATAGAGTTAAAATTTATCTATAGTCTATAGATCTAGACAATATAAACTAGATAATCAACATAAATACGATATAGTTACCTCCAGACATCCGCGAAGTGCGGCTGTATCTCGACATCTCTTCGTCGACGGTTTCCTCTGCGGTTACAGCTTGACTGTCTACAGAAACTGTCTCCTTCGATTCTTCGGTTGTTACAGTTTGACTGACTTCAGTTGTTTTTTCAGTAGATTCTGTTGAAGCTGCAGTTTTACCGTTTACAGATACTTGTTCAGTAGTTGTCTGTGTAAGTGTAGTTTGACCGTTAGCTACTTCTTTTACAGATTCTTCTGGTGCTGCAGTGGTAACGTTTTCTGCAACTGTCTCAGCTGTTATCTGTGTAAGTGTAGCTTGTCCGTTAGTAACTTCTTTTACGGAATTCTCTGTTGCTGTAGTGGCAACGTATTCTGTAACTTCTTCAGCTGTTACCTGTGTAAGTGTAGTTTGACCGTTAGCTATTTCTTTTACAGATTCTTTTGGTGCTGCAGTGGTAACGTTTTCTATAACTGTCTCAGTTGTTGTCTGTGTAAGCGTAGCTTGTCCGTTAGTAACTTCTTTTACGGAATTGTTTGTTGCTGTAGTGGTAACGTATTCTGTAACTTCTTCAGCTGTTACTTGTGTAAGTGTAGCTTGACTATTAGCGACTTCTTTTACAGAATCCTTTGCTGCTGTAGTGCTAACGTTTTCTGTAATTTTCTCAGCTTTTATTTGAGTAAGTGTAGTTTGACCGTTAGTTACTTCTTTTTCAGAATCCTTTGTTGCTGTAGTAGTAACGATTTCTAAAACTTTCTCAGCTGTTGTTTGTGTAAGTGTAGCTTGACCGTTAGCTACTTTTGTTACAGAATTTTCCGGTGCTACAGTGGTAACGTTTTCAGTGACTTTGTCAGCTGTTGTCTGAGAAACTGTAGCTTGACCGTTAGTAACTTCTTTTACAGAATCTTTTGCCGCTGTAGTAGTATCGTTTTCTGTAACTTTCTCAGCTTTTGTCTGTGTAAGTTCAGTTTGACCGTTAGTTGCTTCTTTTACAGAATCCTTTGTTGCTGTAGTGGTAACGTTAGCTTCAACTATCGCAGCTGCTGTCTGAGTCGGGGTAGTTTGACCGTTGGTTACTTCTTTTACAGAATCTTTTGTTGCTGTAGTGGTAACGTTTGCTGTAACTTTTTCAGCAGTTGTCTGTGTGAGAGTAGTTTGATAGTTGTTTACGTCGTTTACAGATTCCTTTGCTACTGTAGTGGTAACTTTTTCTTCAACTTTATCAGCTGTTGTTTGTGTAAGTGTAGCTTGACCGTTAGTTATTTCTTTTACAGAATCTGTGGTTGTTGCACTGGTTACGTTTGCAGTAACTTCTTCGTGGTCTTTGGATACTATAGTTTTTGCAGTAACTGATTCTGCAGTACTTACTGATGTAACGTTTTCAGATACTGAAGTTTCCGAAGCGTGTGTACTTTCTAGTTGTGATGTTTGTTTTAGTAAGGATGATGTTTGTTGTACTTGTTCGGCACTTGTAGCTGATGATATTTCCTTTACACTGGTTGATTCTTCAACAGATGTTACTTGAGATGTTTGAGTGCTATAAGATACTGACTCTTGGGTTTGTAAAGCTGAGGCGCTGCTCTCTATATGAACTATGCCTTGACTTTGTTCAATAGAACCCTGTTCAGTTGTTTCGGCAAATGTCGACGATTCTTCGACGGATACTTTGGTCGATGTCGCTTGTACTATAGAATGGCTTTCTTCTTCAACTCTGAGTTCTGCAGATTTAGTTTTGGCAGAACTTTTAGATTCTTCAAGTGTGGCTTCCTGAATAACTTGACTTGACTCTTGAGAAGTTTCTTCGATAAATAAACTTTGAGCTGTTTCTTTTGCGGATGCTGATTGTGATGATTGTATAGATGTTTCTTTTTTTGATTGTGAAATAAATTCGGCTTTTTCAGAAGCCGCTTGGACCGTTTGTAAGCTTTCGCTAGCTGTACTCTCAACTTGGATCACAGACGATTTAGCTTCTAAATCAGCTGTGACTTCGCTTGTGACAGTACTGCTGACTGTTGAATTGACTACTTCTTGTGCTTCGCTAATGGAAGAGAACTCAGTGACTTCCTGTTTGGAGATCTTACTGGCAACTTCACTTTCAACCGATGCCTTTCTTTTAGCTTGAAGCACGCGAAGAGATTCTTCCTTTGTAACTTGCTCTTGTACTTTTTCAACTTGAGCGGCTTCTACTCGTGATCGTTTTTCTTTGACTTCTTGACTCACTTCTAATTGTGTATCGGCTACGTGTTCGCGTTTTTTCTTCTTTTCTTCTGGTTCCGGTGTTTTATATTCTGGTTTTTCTTGCGGAAGAACTTGTAGATCGTCAGCCGCGTGTTCTGCTAATGCAACTGGAAGTAAAAAAATGATTAAAATGTGTTTGCGTCAAATAACATCTAACCTGCTAAATAATGTTACATACCAATGTCACTGTCGTACTGTCCGATTTCTCTAAGCCAGGTGGTCTTAACGTGATCCCGATGAGCTGTAAGTATGAGTGATAATGCGGGTGTTTTTTGACGAAGTTCGAATTTTGGTGTATTCGGATGATCAATAACTTCAGCGTCGGGGAGCTGAAAACACATAAAACATTTTAAGTAACCGAGTTCAGTCAAATCAAGCTACTATATTTCTATGATTGTTTGATATACCTATGAAATAACAATACCTTTATGATATTTTTGAGAACGAAGACCGAGCGATCGTCAGAGACCCTCTTGACTTTGCAGACTAATATCCTAGCTTTGAACAAGAACACGTATCTCTCCTTGGTGGCGTCTCCGTAGTCGACTGTGAACCAGTCGTGGGTGAGTAGGCGACCAAGCTTGTAGATGTTCCCTCGGTAACCTTCGATGCTAGCGATGAACTGGTTGTCGGTGGCACGACTCGGAACTCCCAGAAATAGTTCTAGGGCCTTTTGGAGGTCTGTGCTCTCGTCACCGAGACGTTTGGAGTACTTTACTAATTCCTAGGTAAAAAGTTAAAGTAATTTATTAATGTAGTTACCACTATAATTACTATAATTGTGACTTTAGACTAAAAATATTCTTGCAAGATAGCTTTGCAACTATGGTGTGCCGTATTCATGGCATAGATAATCGTATTGTAGTGCTACGATATTATAAACCCTCAATTGAAATTATTCTAACTACAGATTAACAGCATAAAATTAAGTCAGTCAGATTTAACATATTTAGCCAGAGAAAGATATGTATTTTTAATAACATAAGGATTGAGTTAGAGAAATATTATTAGTTAGTTTAAAATATTACTGCACTCTATTTTGATTGAATTATTATACAGATTTCTATGAATCAAAAGCCATTAGATTTTGATCGCTGTTTCCGTCTGTATATGACGTCAAGAGCTAATTACAGATTTGTAGCCAGTGTATTGCATTTACACAGCAATTCAGGTCTGCCGTTACGATCGTACTTTAGGCTGGGTCATTTGTTTCGAAATTGGAACGATTACGATTTGTGATTACGTACAAATTTATGATTTTGATCTACATCAAGTAAATCGTAGTAGTAGTAGATCTAGATCTACATCGTAAGTAGAAAAGATATGCCATTTTGTTACAAATAAAAGTTTGTTGAAACAGCAGATTAAGTAAAATCTTTCGACTGACCTTCAAAAGTAGTTGATAGTCGTTGATCCTTTGTATGGGTAGCTTAAGATGCTCGGAAAGTCCTTTTTCGTCACCAAGCTTGTCTGATAAATTCTGCAAATAAAGGCACATTTTTAAATGAAAGGTCTCATAACAGTACAATAAAGTGCGACAGAATGTAATTATTTATACTGAGGAGATGTAGTATTCACCGATGAAGTTAAATTCGGTGTTAGTGTTTCGCTTATTTTTTAGGTCGCTAAAATCCCTTTTTCAATAATCAAATCTTCCATTAGAATGAAAAACATTAAGACCTTAGAAAACCTATGGTATGATGTGATCGTCGAGTGAAAACCGGTAGGCTGCATTTTTGAAAACATTTTAGAAAATTCTCTGGAATGTAATTCCGCAAAGAAAGCATTTACATCTTAAATTAAGTAAAATAAGTTTCAAAACTTTAACAAAAACTCGAAAGATCTGAATTCACACCATAGTGCAATATTGGTCGCGTGGCATTCCTAACATGCTATTAATTTGTAAGATATAATTGAGCAGAAAGTAACATGAAGCATTCTGTCATCGACGTTCGATACATGTACTATCTTGGCGACCTGCCAATCGATTTAGGTGACGCCGGAGGGATACGTTCTCTTAATTCAAATTGTCGTTTGGACGTCGCTGGCACGGTGACATTAGAAATGCAATAAATCTTAAAACGGCCAAATGAGTTACAGTTGAGGTTACAACTAGCGAAGAACGTGGAACGTTCCAATGTGGAGCTTGTAGCAGTGTCTCAGAGATTATTGTCTGGTGTGGTTTGCAACGGGTCAGGAAGACATTGCTATTTGGCCAAAGGTCTTCATGTGGTAATTTATAGTGCAACTACTGCCAGTTGCAGTACCAAGCTGAAGCAGGTAGGTCTAACTTCACTCTTATCATGTACTTTTCGGGTTGACATGACCTGAGGTTCAGTTTCTGGATTGTTTTTATAATTCCTTAATTTCCAAAGTGTTTGATGTATTTGTCAATATTTTGGAAGTATCAAGGTACGTATTTGACCTTTTCATGCCTGTGTTCTAAAAACTTCATTTAACTGTATTCCCTCGTTTTCAGCATTGATGTCATAGAATAAAGCACTCTAAACACTTTTATTGAATAATATTTTGCACAGTAATTTCGCCATAAACCGTCGTAATCAATTCAAGTGTGAACTGTCGTAAAACCATCATAAATGCGTCAAAACGTAGAGCGTGGAAGCGTTTCTGGGTATATTTAGAGCACCTTGACACATTGCTTCCAGACCGTGGGCTGTTGACGTTGGAAACGAAATATTTGTGGGAAATGTGAACACCCATTCATTCGCAACTTCGTGATAGATTTGTTGGAAAAAATCTTAATGTGTTCAAATTGAATGTTAAAAACGGTGTCAATAACGTGATATTGCTATCTATATTACCTATTGAGTATAGAGTTGTATTTTGCAATTGTACTTATATTTTGGTCTATAAACAACTTTACCTCCGTGCCATACCAGAACATTTATACGGATATGTCGATATTAAGGCTTAACTTCAAATAACAATTCTTAATGAATTCCACTGAATTGTTTCTTTGAGTTTGAAACCAAAGCCTGCCTATTTGCTCATTTATATTTTATAACATTTCATCGGTATGATGTAATTGTGTTTTTTGATGAAATTCATCTTCAACTTTTGAGAAATCAAAATAATTCTAACCATTAATGATAAAGAAATAAGCACTTATTAATCTAACATTCTTTTTGAAATACAATAATAAAGAACAGTTCATTCGATAAAGTAATCTCATTCATACATTCAGCCCGTCAATGAATGGCATTAATCTCATTAATAACAATACCATTGAACTCATAACAGCTGCTGTAAAATTGGCCAATTCTGCAGTTCCTATAATAACTTCCAAACGAGCCAATTTAGAACGTCGTATAAGGAGCATAATATTTTGCTCATGGGATGTGGTTTCTTGATACAAAATAAAGAAGTTAGGAGTCTAGATTAACAACACAACAACGCACAGCTTAAACTTGAAGGTTGCAGAGGAAGAAAGGTTTATGAACGACATCAAAATATTAATCACCTGAATGGTCTACGTGCAGTGTGAAAGTTTGTAGATTCGTAAAAATATGGATGAAGTAAATGCAAAAAGCAATTCTTGGATACCTTTAAACCGAATCACAGCAGGAGTGTACTGTTCAAGTTGCTCCCGGAGAATGCTATGATAAATTACCACAAGCTTTACCTAACTCAACACCTGGCTCATATGCGTCTCTGAATTTGCGTATTTCTTACTTCGTTACTATATCGCGTTAAGAGTATAAACGGCAACGTCTTATTAATCTTCGGTATACCTAATCCAGTATTTACTGTATGGATTAATTGCAGCATTTAAATATCATTTGGAAGCCAAGAATATTACTATTTGTTCGAAATTTACGTAATTTTGGACATTTTCCTTGGCAAAGCTTCAGTTGCTGATGTTTATGTTAGGTACATGTATACTGTTTAATTTATGTTGTTTTAAAATTTTAAGACTATGTACCTATATGTAACTTTTATATGTTTCACAGCACGTCGTTTATTTATGCCAATTTATAAATATGAAAGTGTCGTTATAGTATAAGATGGTTGTCTTCCTGCAGAGTTATTCATCTTTATCGATGACAAGCACAATCAAGAGCGGTGGTTATGAATAAAATATTTTAAGAGGGGATAAATCAAGCTGTGCAAATAAGTATCAAGATGTGGTCCGTTTATTCAAATTCTCGTTAACCTCTCAAGTCGTCATTACTTTAAATGATTACGTATTTTATTTTTATGGCATAGTTTTGTTTACATAATCAATGCCTTGTTTTTTTTTAATTGCGTATCGCCATATATTTCTTAAGGCCATTAAATACTGTGTTCCTATTTATTCATGTGATTTAACGCATGCGTCAACTTGTGTCATGGCTTCAAAAATTTGTAGTCATCAACATAAAAGCTTATGTTTAGTATATTCGCAATGATCAATAAATCTTTATGATCATAAAGATATTTATATTTTGTAGCTAAGTATGTCGGTTAGCGCCATGGATTTAACTCCAGTTAGAAGATATTTGTTTATAAATAGCCAAACCAGCTGTTAAATGAGTTTAAAATTAGTGGTGTATCCCTTAAAGTTACATTTGATAATTGGGTCAAGGTCACCGGGAAGCTCTTTTGTAGGGCCACCCGAGCCGGCTGGCGCGGCAACACTGCCGCGGGGCGCCAGATAGCTACGACGCCGCTGAACTACACCCACGCGGCCCAACTCGAAATAAACCAGACGTGTTGCTTGAAACACTACACCGTTGGACGTGAATGTTGGGAAAAACACGATATTTCGCAACCGCCCGCCCAATTACGTAACGGAGTGCGGTCGTCCGCGGCGGCTCCTACCTGCGCGGCGGCGGCACGGGTGAGGGGTCACGAGATCACAGTCACAGTCACACACTTCACTCGGGCGAGTGGTCGAGGGTCGGTGACGCTGGAGCGTGCGAGGTGTTCGCGGCCGCGGCTTCCAAGCGACTGGTCCGCTCCTGGCCCTGCTCGGTCCACCGCTAAACATAGAACGGTCGCGTCGACGGTTTTTAGGATAACGCCATTTCCCCGGTGACGTCGTGTTGTCGGCAGCGGAGCCCACGGCCGCTCGGCAAGGTCGCCAAACAAACCTTGAGGGATCCTTGCTCAGGTCGGCGGGGCGAGCTGCGTTGACACTATTATGTTTATTTGGAACGACGAGTTCTGGTTCCAGTTTAAATTGAAATAATCTTCACAACTATCGTTAAATATTTTGAACTTCTATTTATTGCATAGAGAATTGTTGTACCTAAACGTTATTTATTGTTCATTCTAAACTTTAATTTATGTAATGCTTTTATTCAAGTAGGTACATAATAAATCTGAGAGTCCTAATGGCTCTCATGTTATAATTATGATAATAATCTTTTGTCCGAGGTTGTCCATTAAGACATTCCGGAGCGGTCAGCGCTCCACCATTAGTATGCGATAGATCTTTAACCATACGACAATAATTTGCTAAAATGATCAAGATCTTACGTCAACGAAGTCAAATATAGACGACTTGGACCACTTTCCGATGAAAATAATTATTGTATGTCCGAAATAGACTGGATTAACAAATAGAAAGCGCATTAAAGTGTATTTCTGGAATTGACTCAGGTGGACCGGAGACGAGGACCGCATATCATTATTTCTGTACCACGCTTGAATAGTTGACGGGACAGTCATTCAGATGATTCAAATATGTAAAGAACGTGTGTGGAGGTTACATGGAAAAACTATGTAAATCTTTACAAATAAACAGAAGAATCCATCATTGTAGGCGTTTTCTGAACTCGTATGTTCGTTGTGTTATTCTTGTAACTTGCTGTTTGTCTGTCTAAACAGATTTTATATCAGACTTAAAAGTTAAGAGCACTTTGCGATTAATTAATAGGTTAAAAGTTAATTAATAAGTCTAGGTGGTGGTTGTAAACGAGATTGAATTTATGTTTGAGTATTCTTCATTAACATAAACCCACCCTTTTCAGAGCATGTCTCCCTTTGAGAAGTTATAGAGAACTTTAATGCATGTAGGAATTGTATGGTTTTTCATAATATTATTCACCTTTAAGCCAGCGTTCACTAATTTCTGTTATAGATAAATTGTTTCAATTGAAGGGCTTTTGTTAGGTTATTTTTTAAATTGATATTTATTTGCTAAAACTTATGGTTTGTATGTATTCACAAAAGGTCGTTAACTATAGGTGTAGTTTTCGCCGATGAATGTGAAATATTACGTCAAAATATTCAGCAAGATTAAGAGTATTGTTAATTTGGAAACATCAGGTAATCATAACAAACATTGCTCTACATAGCCTCAACAAATATGAAACATGGCCAACTCCGGCACAAACATCTTCATTTGCTTCGAGAATCGCAAAATAACAATGAGTGTACTGTTTGGAGGCAAAAATAGAACTGCTATTAAACAGCTGTCGAATTTATACATCACAGGTGGCCTGACCCGACTGGGTTGGAGTATAGTGCTTGTCATGGTGTATAGTTGTATTTAATCGATGTATCCGGTTGAATATTACTACCAATATTGGCGTTCGATGAAAATTTCAATATGTATTTTGAATTAGTACGATGGCACCAACAACACAGAAGATTCTAGTGAATCATAGATAATTTTTACTTGCTACTTGCTGATATGTTTGTTCAACATTTTGTAGCAATACTTGCTACATTGTATTTTCAAAAAGTTTATTTGTGAAGGACATGAAAAGTAGAAAGTCGGTGTTCCTTTGTAAAATCCCAAATTTGAGTTTCTCTTGATAAGTTTGGCTTTTATTGCAGTTTACTTTAAGTATTTATAAGATGTGACAATGTTGACGAAGACTTACCTATATAAACATGGCTCTACACAACACATAAGAAAGACAATCAGTAACTTCCTCCAGGCCCATCTCTCGTCACATGCGGTGTCAGGAAGGTCAGTTCGCAGACGCAGTAAGCAGCGAGTTAGGTCACTCGTACCAGGAGCGGTCGCGAGCCAACTGTCTTCACTGACACGAAGATATTCGCAATTTGCTTACTTGTACAGTAAGAAACCGTGCCAAATTAGATTTACACTGATTTATGTGAAAATTCAATGCTTGTGACATTTGACGAATGCAACTTTGTGAAAAACATATTTGTTTAAATTTCTATTCTTTTAGATTGTTTTGTGTGACTGTGGCAGAAACTAAATATTATACAGAAACTACAGAAGGCTTATTTACCTATTTATTTCTCCCAATATCTCCAACACATTTTTATTATTTTTAAGAAGCTTTTTTTTTCGTGTTTTTCATATATGCATTCTATAAGTAACGAGGGTTTCTATGACAAATATGACTTGGTTATCTTCATTTTCAGCACCGTTTAGAACATTAAACCCACCATCCAGTACTTTGAATTGGAAATGATATAAATAGTATCCAAATTGTTTATTATTTTATCTTGAGCAGCACTAGCTATCAGTTAGATTGAAAAAATAGTATATTAGGAAATCTAATGGTATGAGTCCATGCTTCTGTAGGTGCCAGTAAGATTGATTAGTTCTTCCGATTTCATCTTTATAATCTTTTATCACCGAGCAAAAACTGCACATTTGCTGAAAGCTAAAGTCATTAGCTAAGGAAAACAATATCTATACTAGACTTAGTATGCTTTGGTTTGAAATAATAAAACATGCGCAATGACTCACAGCAGCTGACATCCGCTATTTGTTTCAGAAAAAATAACATTTTTTGTAGGTCATTAATTAACTACTCTTTCAAATCTCTGTAAGTCATATATAAAATGGGGAAGATGGTGGGATTGCTCGTTGTGCCTTTCAAGTGGATTGTAATGTATGTTGGAGGAATATTACAATGATAGATGGGTAGCTGCATGTTTCAAAATGCGTATCTTTGCGTTCGTTTTATTTTGTAGTATTTTTACTCCCCAATGCAGGTCATACGCATACGTTTTAAATCTAATTTTCATAAATTCTATTACTTATATCCATAAAAACTGATATTAATAGATTTTGCTTTATTATACGATTGAACACATCATATATCACTGAAACGTTGTTCCTATCTACGAACGTGTATAACGTAACTAAACAAGTACAATAGGTATCGCAATTTTTAGAAACACGATCAATTTAGTGCAGATTTACTCCAGCTGAATTGACCTTAGCATCTTTTTACGTCCTTTATGTCTTAGTATTTACGTCCATCCGAAACCTATGGAAGCGTCTAAAACCCTGTTATTTCTAACAAAACCAAAGTAACATTCTTAGAATTTTTATCAGAGCACGTCCTCATTCCCCATCATGGTTAATCGTTATGGTTATTAGAAAGGCGATGGGTATCGGTCAGAACTGACAGCATCCCACTGGCCGGCACGCGAACTATTCTCGTAGTTGGCGGAGTGCCTAGAGGGGCAGAGACTCCCGCTGGCGCCCGGGTTCCTATATCCGAGACGAAATTGAACCTACTTTCAAACAATCTACCGGTTATAGATGTTTTTCATTCAGAATCTATCAAAGGTAACTATTAATAGCACTATAGAATTAAAGATATATTTTGTTTCGGTGAAAATTGTCTAGTAAGTAATAATCAAATTGTGTATCTATAGTTTTTTAAACACGATTCAGAAATTACGGCAGTCGGTTAATAGAATATGGTGATAACAATTTTAGTTATTGTTTTTTTTACTAAACAAAGCCGACTATTTGGCTGTTAGAACCTGTAACGCCATCTGTTAATCATTTACAATTATTTCACACAGACTCAAACCATGCTTACTAGCGACATCTTCAGAAAATTATATGAAGTACAGTCTTGTTTAGTAGCGACATCTATATAAAAGTGTATGATCTAAAACTACGTAGAATGGTAAATCTACTAGTGAACATTTTCGTTCTAACTGTTTTTCATAGATGGCGGTGTCGAATAGATCTATTGATCGAGAGAATCAATCTTTAAGCGTTAGCGCATGAAATGTTTCATGCCGTATATTTTTATAAAATTATTGTTGTAGTAATAACCATGCAGTCGCTTCAATTCTAAATAGATGCATATAGAAATCTTACGTCAAACAAGGGGGTTGGCGATTACCAGTTTACTCGTACTTATGATTTTCAAAGTTATATGCATACTACAAATTAATGATTTATGCTTGATCTGCCGACGAAGTAAGATAATCTTTTAAAAGTGCTGAGCGGAGGGACTTTAAATTATGATTATATCATGAAACTTAACAGTAGAATCCAGCAGTAGTGTCGTTATCATGTAAGAGACAACGGTGGTGTTCTGACCTGGAAGTAGTTCCTGACAACGGGGTCCTGCGCCAGCAGGTGCTGCGCGCGCGGCTCGTCGCGGCAGTAGGCCACGTGCTTGTCGAACTCGCGCTCCATGCGGAGCAGCGCTCGGCCCAGCATGCGCGGCTCGCCCGCGTAGTACTTGATGCCCTCCAGCAGGCTCCTAGGTCACAGCAGTGTGTTATACTTCAATGAAGAAGTCTTAGAATGGCATAAATCTTGTGGAAAGTGCGTTCGACTCACATAAGACAAGAAAATATGACCGTTTGTGTGATTATGGACGATTTCAAGGTTAACTAAATGGAGTATGATATCAGCCGTTTTAGTGACTGCTAATAATTTATTTTTGGAATTTTTAAGTTTCAAATAATATATTTCTTGTTGTCACCTTATGTTTACGTCAGCCGGCATTAATACCATTCTGACAGAAAACGAGAAATGCTTTTCATATGTAGGTAAAACAGTGGTACTTCTCTGATAGAACTATACAGGTATACCTTTCAAGGTTCTCAGCCAGCTCCTGTGGCAACTAATAATAAATCAAGAAGTAATCTCCTCACGTGTTATGAAACTCGCATATCTGCTTGAAGTTTGAGAAGAGCAGCTCCCGGTTGTCGAAGACCGGCTTTGGCGTGGTCGCCTTGTCCATGGGCCGCATGTACATGTTCACCACCTGCTGCATATCGCGCCCGAACTCCTCCTCCGTCTCGATCAGCTCGCGGACCACCGCTCTGAACAGAACAATAAAACACCACTTAAATGGATATCAAAATAAATTACAACTAAAATCTTAAATTTTGCCTTTAATAAAATCTCTGTGAATTTGAAATATGTAAGCTTTAAAAATCGTATTTATATAAGTATATACGTATCTTCTTCAGATAGACATTTATTGGTACGAGCTATTTATATCTGGATTGGTCGATTCAATTGATGAGACTGCGGGTAAAATATATGCAAGTAAACTATGCTTCCATATGCAGGTAATAGATTTTTAGTCTCTTTTTAGAATGACTGATAAATGTGAAAATGGAAAATATGTGAAAATCACAAATTTTAACGCGATTCTAGTAATGGACTATAACCTTTATTCTCCTATGATAGGTTATCTTAGGCTAATGATATTACAGCAAATGATACATGTAATTTCCGTCAAGCACATTCGTAACCATAACTATCTATAGGAAATATCTCCCTTCCATTAGGTATATTATATTGGATGCTACATATATACAGCAGTGTTAAAATATCCGGGACATGAAAGGAGAACATAACTGCATTAGGAGTAGGTATTTTTAGAACTACTTTCCCAAATATGCCATCTTAAATCAAAGCTGTCGAGGCTAAGTAGCCGAAGACAAGACCTGCGTAAATCAAAGTCAAGTGAGACGTAATCCTGCGGTACATTTCCGAAATTAGGGCAATTAAGATAAGTGTGATCCGAGTGCAACCCTTTCAGCGAGTCAGTGTGACTCACGGACAGTAAAATATATATAGATTAAAATATTTGGGTCTATCGAAATTTAATTTTTATATTTCTTTTCTAAATTTTTAAAAAAGGTCTGAAAGAAGAACTACTATCTGTCTTTGCAGATTTTTTTTCAATTTAGCATAATTGGTTAATTTTCTTATTTTCATAACATTACTAAATTTTAGTTCTCTACTTATGATATTTACATAAACCGCGTTAATGCTATTTAGGTTTTTAGAAACTTTTATTTCATATTATCCCTTTATGGATGGAGGAGATGAATTAAAAATGTGTAATGTCATCCATGTTTCATAAGAAACGCTGAATGAAAGAAAAGTTTTCAAAACTATCAGAATTTAGATCCACTGGTTTGAACTTAGAAAGCTAATTTCTAAAATCTTTCAGACTTCAAGTTCATTTAAAATGAAAACTCCCATTTTAGACACATATAAAAACAATAGGTACTGGTTCGAAATCTCGCGTTTGCATTACTCATATTTCACAGTGCAATTATTTTTAAAACAGCTGTGGGATGGGCAGGTAACGAGACAAGTAAGCGAGTAATTGGACACGAGACTGATTTATCACCTTCCCGAGACAAGTTGCCTGACTTATTGCCCGGATACTTGGCGAGGTCTGACCGGGGCAAGTGGGCAGCTCCAGCGTTGATAGATACCGACGTGATTTATACGCTGTTGGAGCTCATGTGACGAGGAAATGGAAATATCACTTTTTCATCAGGTTACATGACTGTAATGCGTAAAGACGTAATTCATGGAAATTATTTCATTTTTGAAACGCCAAGTTTGTGACATGGTAACAACTTGCCTAAGCACTGATCCAGCTTATAAATAATTATGAAAGCAGTCGTAAAATTTGTCTGTCATAAGCATACCCTAGTCTAGTTGTATAAAGGACATATTAGGTATCAATTGATTCTTTCATTATTAGAAGGAATCTGTCTCTTATTTTTATTTAATGTAAAAATCGTGAGGTACCTAAACGTAAGTGAATTATTATAATGAGCAACATTAATTATAATTTATTTCAGAACAATAATGAAATATGTTAATACACGTTTTGATTTGTTGATGACAAATTACATTTACTGGACATATTCAAATGTTTCTGTTAAACACTCCCTCCATAAATAAAGTTTAATTTACTTCAGCACCATGTGAAATTATCCATCATCATTCATCATCAATCATTGTCTCACGTATTGCTTCTCTATTTACGGAACTTGACAAATCGTTTATGTATGGCAACGTTATTATGGCTGATACTAGTACTAGTACTACGTAAAATAGTTTAACTGCTAATTTAATGCGATGTGCCTTTACTGACACTGCTTTCCGTATTTTGGCAGGTCATTATATCTTTGTTTATTATTAATATTGTATGTTGTTTCAGGTATTTTAATGCTTTTCACGTGAGAATTATGGCGATAGGCTTCTTAACTTACAAACGTACAGCGTAGGAACGATATACTCCAAGGGAAGATACAATTAGCACGAAAAAATATCATAGAGCACGGGAAGAAAGACGTAGAAAGGACAAAAGATGAGTACCTATAATCTGCCGTTTTCATATCAACAATTGCTTCCAAGTTTGACAACATGGGAACAATGATGAACCACAAGATTCACTTCTTTAGTCATAAAGCAGTCACCATACGGTCTGATGTATACGCAGGACTGGAACTTAATTAGGAATATTCACTCCTTTTACAAAGTAGTATTATAAAGTAGCCCGTCAACGAATTCCGAATTGGTTGCTGAAATAAGCCAGTACTAAAAGAAAGGCAATATAAACCTTAATAAAAACTGTCAGGGATCAGTAAATTGCATTTAGTGACCCAATTGAACGGCAATGGCACGTTTCCTGGTGATTAAGATCTGATGTGACCACACCTGACGGTGCATCTGCTGTGCCGCTGACGGCTTCATATCCTCGACCTGGATATAATCGATTTTGTTTTGGGGTTCCGTTCCTATCCTTTATCGAAACTAAATAAAATTAAGTGAAAAATCATTTTAATGTTGTACATAGTTTTATTCATAAGAATCATAAGCATTATAAGTTTGGAAAAACTTATGGGAAACAATTATCCTCCTCCTTACTGGCGAAGCCGTTAAACCTAATTTCTTAAACATTTGCTAAGTAGTGCGCAATAAGAAATGAATTTTGGATATTCCACCTCTAATGGTAAAAGGGTAAATAACGAGTTATTATGTTTGTATTAATCATGTTATATTCTTCGCCTTCGAAGTTGCAGAAATCAGCTAATTCATTATTATCATCAGAACAGTAATAAAACATTTGTTTTGTTACCTAAGGACCCGTTACGTTTCTATAAATATAAAATACATTCACTCCTAAACTCTGAATATTTTTGTAAGGAACCCAATTCACGATTTGAAAACTGTCACCATATTATGTCGACGCGCAACATCTGAAAAGAAAATCTTGAATTGCTTCGTAACATTCTACTGAAGACATTACGGTGCGACAGCGTTGAAACGTGCCGTAAAATACTCAGATAAAAAAACAGACTTCGTTGCTCGAAGCACAGGAATTATATTAGGTTATCATAGTACAATACAAATCATGCCTATTGCGTTTTGTAGGTATTTGTTCTGTAGGTCCTGTAGGTGTTTTAGTTCTAATTTTGTAGAATCTCGAAAGGCCTTTAAATTGTTTTAAGATGATAAACACTTGAAAAACTTCAGAATATCTCCATGAAACTGATATTAGCTGGGAAAACATAATTCGACACTAAATAAATAACTTAGACTCGGCTTAACTGCAACATTTACTAAATTAACTTTGGCGTACCTACATGTTAACTATTGTAACTTGTACTTCAATGCAATGTTTCCTAAAGCATTGTTATCTCATTATCTTTTTGGTCTGAGTAAATCGTATTAAAATTTCCGCGGCGACTTTTATGTCCTTTCCAGCTGTGTACTGCCTTATAACGATCAATATTTTTGTGTCAAGAAAATATCGGATGGGCGATTGCGCCAAATGCGTTTAATTTTGTTTATGTTACGTGGATTACGCGGTAGATTGTGGACAAACGTTCCAGTTATTTTCATTAATATTATAAAATCGTTCTCGTGTTATTTTATAATAACTGTATATGTAGAAAACTAGATTGAAGTTTCTTACAGATGCGTTGCTGGCCTTAGTTTGTCTACGTGTCTCTTGCTTACCATCGTACCATTAAATCGATTTTTAGGAAATTCATTTCCTACATGGCTTGAAATACAGCTTATGTATTTCATCTTCAGTTATAAATAGTCAGGTACACTTGCAACTATGTTGTGGAATACGACAAAATTATGACCTAAAAACATTCATAAATAAAATCCGTTGTATCCGGCAGTACGTTTCACACACCTCCATGCGTCATGCATCAAACCGCGCTGCTGGCTTACATTCAATGTTTGGCAACACGTGCATATCTGCCTACCTAGCCAGACCACCGCGGTCTTCGTAAGTGCCGGTTTTATAACCCTTACCATTAAATTTACTGATAGAAATAACCGGGTTTTAGGGATTTGGAATGACGTGTTTAAGTTTATCGCCTTTGGTAATGGATCTATTTTCTGAGATACCTTGAGGTAATGGCTAGTACTTGTAGTTATTTTAGGTAAATGGCGATTGCATGATGTATTAATTTATATCCTAGGGTAGTAGTTATAGACTTAACTACGCTGTAATCCAAGATAAAAAATGACGACGTGCTTGTAACCTTATAAGGTACCGAGGTAGCAAGAGCCAAAAAAGACGAAATGATTATAATAAATGGATCTCGAGTTGCAACAAGACTATGGATGACCTATCCAAATGAAATCAGACGACCTACGCTGCTTATCTCATCATTTGTGTCCTTGTGTCCTAAGAGTTTTGATGTGTCATCAGTCGCAAAATTTTCCAATGGTTCATTCTTGGTGCGTGTTCAAAATTTTGGCTTCGTCAGTAGAGGAATCCAAATATATAAACGAATCATCATCATCAATACATTTTGTGAACTAATAAAGCAAGAGCAAGCATTTTGTTAACTAATAGCAAGAGAAACTATGGAATAAAATGTATTTTATTAAAACGAGACCTTTCCTTTAGTGTAGGTATAATAAGTTTCTAGAATTTGATCCTTATAAGCAACACTATCCGATGGCACAATAATACAAGTTGATTACATGAGAAAAATCACATTTTTTATATAATTTATTATATCCGTTCGAATCCCGGCTAAGACAATAGATTTTTTGTGAATCTAATGATACCGCTGTAGCTTTTATCAAAAACGGCTCGGAAAGTCCTTTCAGCATTTAGAGCTTATCTTAATATTACGGATTTCCCATCCACACCCATTTAAAAAAAAATGTGCGTGATGTATAGCGATAGAGGTGTTATAGCTACATACTGCCGCCTCGCCGCCAGTGCGGTCTGGTTTCGCTCCGGCGCCTGCTTCTCCTGCAGCACGTGGGCCGGCACCATGCCTTGCCGCGTCTTCAGCTCGCCGCCCTGCACGTCCTCCACCACACGCACCAGCCATCTGGAATGTGACAGGTTTCTGTTAGGACTATACGGAACAAGGTTTATAGGTCAACTATTACTTATACGTTGGACACTGCAAGTCTCTAATTTAAAAGGATCTGTGATCTACTTAAGGTGAAGCTGCACTATTTGGAGGTATTTATGAGTCGAGTATAGGTGCCAATGACTTAAAGCCATGATAACTCCAACTGCATCAGCAATTGGCATCAGTTGAAATTTGTCTTCGTTGTTCAATGAAAGTAACAGTGTCTATGGTTGTTTGAATATCTGGTAGGCTAGAGTCTTCCTTTTACTAGGGGAGACAGCTTACTTTACCACGGTACACTTATCAATGCAGTCCTGTTATAACTGTTTTTAGTTCATAAACTAACGAAGAAATTTATTTCCTTGCCTTTACGTACAATATTCAGAGTGATAGATTAGTTCAAAGTCAGATAACATAAATTCTCTCGGTACATTATATGATGAACCGGAGATATCTCCGTCTCACAGTTTTTATGTTTTATGCATTTCATCCAGATTCTTCATGACTGATCTTTGAAAAGCTAGGTCATATACAACACATAGTGGGCCAATGAACTGGGAGCGATGACCTCATTGTTTTTCGGTAGACAAGTAATAGTAACTTCATAAATTAGAGCCTTTCATCTTTGCGTCTTTCATGAGCGTAATCGTTGGTATATTTATAGTACATCTAAGCGAATAAGTGAACTCGAATGAAAACGCCTGTAGGTGGACATACGTACAAAGATTTAACTTTCTTTTGAATTTAACATCCTTTTTCGAATGTACTATTGATTTCCAGAAGAAACAATGTTTTTATTTACTTAGAAAAATAATTCTAAATATTTCTCTGTATTTAGTGTCAATTGTATAGTTTTTATGTCATATTCTATTCGTTTTCCTACGCCTTTTTTCGGTAAGGGGCTTTATTTTTTATCCTGCAATTTTAACAGCTTCCGAGTTCGATGAAAAATATTTTACTATCACTATATTTCATTAGAAACATAACTAAGTAGCTACAACAAATAACTTTACAATGTTTAATGTTAATGTTGTTGTTCAATGGTCGGAACCTGTGGTCGTAACTAAGAACTAAATTCTTTTTTCCACGTACAACGTCACATACGTGTACATCGGCGAACAATAAGTTGTCACGTTGAATCTTTTCGTATTTATGTGAACGGCCAAATGTTATCTGTGTGAATTAAATTATGAATTTTCATACAAATAAGCACCCGCCCACAAACTTCGTTGTGATATGCTTGTGGTAAACGCGAACAGGCGCTAAGGCCATATCCATTATATGCAACAAGAAACACCCATTGTTTAAATAACTATGGCACCGGTCTAAATGCGTTTGCACCGTTGTAACGTGTACGCAAGCGCGTGTAAACGGATTATTTCTGCTCTGTTGATATAACATGTGCTGAGAGACCTATGGATTTCCTGCTATGATGTTTGAATGATGGATGGCAGTCGAATTCATGCAACTACGCTATAACCTTGGTCGATCAGCATGAACATTACCATATATAATCTGATCATCATCATCGACCCATTATTGTCCCACTGCTGGGCACGGGTCTCCTCTCAATGAGAGGGATTTTAGTCCACCGCGCTGGCCAAGTGCGAATAGGTAGACTTCACACACCTTTGAGAACTTTTTGTTTAAGAACTCTCAGATGTGCAGGTTTCCTCGTGATGTTTCCCTTCACCGTAAAGCAAGTGATAATTAATTACTAATACGCACATAAATCAGAGGTGCGTGCCCGGGATTTGAACCTCGGATCCCTCGATTGAGAGGCCAAGTTTCAACCATTAGGCTATCACTGCTCTATAATCTGATGCAATTAAGTTATTGTCTTACGTGTTAAATAAGTAAATATTGATCTTTATTTTATAGTACTTTATATTTGATCATGCTGAAATTTTGAGTCCAATTTAAAATAAACGAAGTATTCGTCACTCGATATTGTATCCTAGAGCAATATGAATCACGTAGTTTCGTACACGCAAACAAACGGCAAACTGGACAAATTACGGTGATTAATTACAAAACGCCAATATAAACAAATAAAACGAGAAAATAATTAAACGTAAAAACATAACAATAGTACATTACGATACGGGCGATCTAAACGCCGTGCATAATAGGCAACTTAGGTCACTAGTATCGTATTTTATTTTATAGGTCACACTGTGCTATAAAAGTACATTCACTATCATTACGCGATTAAATTTTGACGTAAAAAACTTTGCTTCCATTGCCTTTGATCAATCCGATTTGTAGTAATGCCAAGAGACTCAACGATTGATGTTTCATTGATCATGCAACAGTTTCAATTAATCAGAAAACCGTCCGGAGATAACAGAAATTAAACTAAAATTAGCCCAGTGCCTGAAACGCAAGCCAAAAATCATAATAGCCATATTTCATGATTTTGTGTAACAACATCGATAGATACTATTTGTAGCAACTAAGGTAAAGATAGTGTGCTTACTACCTTTCCTTGAAGGATCATTTTGCAATGCTCCTTGCATGACCATTGCATTTTTGTTATGATCGAAGTAACAAACGAGCATGCAGTTGATGGTAAGTGGCCACTGCCGCCCATGGACATATGTAATCAACCCCAGATAAGATCACAGTCCTTCATGAGGTCGGTCACAGATACATTGCTACCCCTGAGGAATAAGTTGGAACGCCTTGGATAAGTATCCCACCCTTCAAACCAAAACACAGCAGCGCTACACTGCTGTTATAAGGCAGAAATAGGTATGGCGGAGTCGAACCACAGAGGACTCTACCACCTTTAACCTGTCATGCTCCGTTCAAGGTGGACGGACATGACTACCACTTACCTAATAGAAAGTAAGCAATTAATAAAATACCAAACAAAACAATATTTCTTACAATGTTTTTCAAGAAACAAAGTGACCGCGTTAATAATCGCAAACGCGGCATTTTCCACACACTGATGCAATTTCATTTTAATGTGACGAAAATCGCACGCTGGCTTTCAACAGCTTCAATAAATATAATTAGGAGCAACTGATATAAATTGGAAACTTATGCTTTTTCTTATTGTTGCATTACCAAGAGATAAAATCTGGGTTAAGTATGCGCGTTTCAATTTTATACTAAACTTAGTACGTCCATTCACAATTTTACGAGCCTTTTTATGACCTAATAATAACCAAAAATAGTTATTATAAGTACTTGCTCACTTCAGTTCCAGTATGTTTATTTAAGTTCCATCTAAATATACCTACGCATACAGTACGCATAATAATAATTATAATAATATAATTGTTTTTATTCCCGCCAAAAAATACATAAATATGTTTTTTATAGATATTCTACGCTCTATGGCTCTTGAACTTTCTTTTTAATAGATTTTACGGTCATGGCTTCCTGGCCTTTTGGAAATGACAATAAGACTATTTTATTTATTTTTAGCCCACAGTTTAAAAGCACATTCAGCCATGTTTCACTTAATAAATATGATAACCGTAACGGTCACCATATGAATATGACTCGGATATAGATAAAATTAGTATTACTACTACAAATATTAATATGTTTTAATAAAAAAAAACACTATAATTTATACACACATATTAAATATTTTGATGACATACTGGCTGTTTCTAACAGGCCGAATTAGACCGTAACTATTTTGATAAAACAAGCGAATGCTTTTCTGACTTTATAAACGCTCTATTTGGCGGGATACGTTGTTTATTAGAACAACAGTTTATAATAAGAAAATCGCAACCGACCTGAAATCTAGAATATTCCACTTCCCCGCTCAAAGGAAAAGAGAGTGATGGACGGCGTCTGGGTTTAATACACTGCGAGTTCCGGCAGCTAGTTAATCAGAGATGATCGCTGGAGAGTGGGACACCGCCGGTAGTGCGGACACTTCCTCAAACTTTATAATAGGGTTGCTACGCTAGTAGCAACCCTATTATATAAATAGCTAGGTATATTATAATTGTCGAAGTTCCGTTTTTTCTGACAATTTACAAAGCAACCCTTTTAGTTTTATTTTATACAGAGTGAAATAATATGTACATGTACGCAGGTACATGTACATATTATTATATTAGTACTAAATGTACAATTTACGTTATAAGTGCGATAAGGTGAATTTTGTTTTCTTCTAAGCCCCTCGTGGAGTGGCTGCCATGATTTTGATATGAAAAGGCATTTAAATCTATTTTGTGAGTATAATATTTAGAAATACTAAGTCATTGCTAGAGAGATAAGTGAGGAAGTGGAGAATTGCTAGAACGTTACAATATCTACTTACATTTCGTTTAAGGATTGCAATCAATTACAATGTATTTGTGTAACCAATCAAAAAGAATTCTGTAATGAATCTACTATAATAAAATAAATTTGCTTTGATTTGAATCTATAATAATAATGCCAATACTTTAGCCACACGAAACTTCTATTTAAAGATAGGATGATTGAGTCAAATTAAATTTAAATACCATCTACTAAAAATTAATAAACGGGGAATAGCCAACCCTATCGGCGAATTAAATTTGGTACACAAATAAGACAGTGTTTTCAGTGTAACAAAATGTTCCAATTATATTCGTGTTCTACACAAATCTGCAAATTGGAGATTTGTTTTTATCACCACGTCATATTGTTGGAAACGACGAGTAGACATTGTTGATCCAAAACAGACTACAGTGTATAAAACATGTGTTTATTTGGTTTATTATGAGTGGTAACATATACACAAGAATGAATAAACATAGTTTGTTTGTAAGTTAATGCAGTAGAAACAATTTTAGACCGAGTTCGAAGACTTCATTGAAACTAATATCTTCGTTATAAAAGCAGTAGTGGGCGCTGCTGAATTGTAGTTTGAAGGGAATGATAAGGAAGAGACGCTGTTATAAGCGTTTTAACTTTGAGTTTAGGGATAGTAACGCATCTGTCACCAAACTCAAGACACTAATGATATCTGAGGTTGGTTAGACACGTCCAATACACCCATAGCCAGCAAGTGCCACTTCATCATCATCATCAGATGCACTGCATGCTCCTTTGCTGTTTAATTTGTTAAAATAATGGAGTTAATATATATATAATATATTATATATATTTCTCATTTAACAAACATTACAATATTACAATTTCCCATTTTCCTTACATGTTTACTCCTTTCCTGTTTCTAATCCAAAAAATAGTGTCGAAGCTATTGTAACAATCAAGCTATGAAAAGTTTCGTTTACCTACAGACAGACCAAAACAGGTAAAGCTAAATAAAATCTAGCAAAAGTAGAATAAGTGCCGAATACGAGATTTATCGCACAATCAAACAACATCGTTATATCCGGGACATGTAAGCATTACGTCTTGACCTGGATCAGTTTGGGCTTTATATCCGTTCTTTTTTGACGATTGGGTGAGTTCAGTCATAGTGTAAACAACTGCAATCTTGGGTGTTAACTATGCTAATAAAAATAACGATCGTTTACCAATCAAATATATTTTTATACAAACATTGAAACCTGACTTATAAATTATTGTAACATTAGTTATACCTATCTCTAAAATCCTTTATAAACTGACTATTATAGGTAACTGTTTCTCCTTTACAACAATTTTACTTATACATGGGCTAATCTTGCAAAAATTTGAACTGACATTGATGAGATTTTTAGGCAGTAACAAAAATAATTACGAGACGGAATAAGCTGCATTTCATATAAAAAAAATTTAATTTTTAATGATATTAATATGACATTAATATGAGCGGGCGGTATTTACATCAGTATAAAGTTTTAGTAGATGTAATAGTTTTATCGTCCCCATTCCCTGGACGGATGTTTGGCTAACCCTGTGCCATGAACTCTAACTGGAGTGCCGGATCCGGGGCGGCTGAGCGACGTGACGGTGTGACGTTATTTCACGTCAAGTCAAATCTGGAGGGACACGTGATGGGCTGATGCTCGCCTAAACAGGATAGGAGCTTGGTATATAATGCTATGCTAGGTGCAAACGACCATGTAGTTTACAGGATGTTAGGTCGTCACTATCTATGCGCTTCTAGTAGCTAGTGATTGAATCTTTGCACTACTATGAAACGTACATTATGTTAATTGGTCACTGTTCCCAATCGATATCTGAAATTGATTTTAAGTAGGACAGGTGTACGTGAGTTCGATTACATACAGGCAGACATACATAAATCAAAATACAAGAGCTGTTTTTCGGTAATAAAAATCGCATTAGTTCTACCCTATCCGAATTTCTCTGGTTTTTGCGTGTGCTCCTACTTTAGTATTAGTAATAGGGCTAAAATAACATACCGTTACCAACTTTCAGTCTATCAATACTTTACATTTTAGGTCATCTCCTAACATACTGTTTTTCGTTTTCAGCGTATTATTATTTAACTTTTTAGTCCTTCGTAGATATATCTAATTATTATAACCAGTGGTCAGTGTTTCACGGAGAGTGCGGCGTGTCAACGGCCTCGCCAGCAACGTTTTGTTTTGGCCGCGTTGATGTATTAATAACAGCCCACGTAGGATCTTGCAGCTGGTATGGCAGGCTGGTTCCGTGTGCATACAGTTATTCATAGTAACTTATGAATGCAGTATGCAAAATCTGCGCTCCTCTGATTTTGTCATATCCTGTATTTCATTATCATTAGCTTAACCCTTTTTTGTTCCACTGGTAACGAGCCTCGTCTTACATTGAATTTATTTCCACCACAGTGGGAATGCGCTTTGGAAGATTTTATATGCACTTGAGGTTTTAAGAGAACTAACAAGCGTGCTTCCTCACTATGTTTTTCTTCGCCGTGAAAGCATGTAATAAATAAATAATATTTATTCTCCGCTGCTTCTTAGTTTATTATGTTATCAATATGATTTTCAGAGTTAATAAGGGTTTTATTTTTATATTTAAGCCTTACGATAAGGGCTACCTAGGACTACGATAGGGCTATAAGACGGGCTACCTGAAATAAAGTAGTCAGCGTCGCCTATAGACATTGGTAGCACTAAAAGAGCCGCCAATTCATCACCGGCTTTGGAGATTTTTTTCACACTTTTCTTGGAGAACCCTATATCATAGCGCTCCGGGTATACCTCAGGAGGTGATGAAATGAATTTAGTAATATCTTTTTGATATTTACTCTATACATATTATTATTTTGGAGGGTCCTGTAACATTTAATGAGTCCGCACATACCGTTGCGTGTTTTGTGTCTAGTCACTTTATTTTTGTTGATCCGTGGAAAAACCCCTGAAAACGTTTGAGCTTTAGAAAAACAAATCTATTTTGCAGGACACAGATGTCACAGGTCTGTCTACGAGTAATGTTTCGCATAAATACATTGAGCTTTTAATAACACTAGCACAAGTAGCGCGGCGTTGGCGTGTGTTGAAACAAAATATATTGTGTTCTCATTTAACAAAGCTGTTGAGTAAAGGTTTGATAGGTTTAAAATTGGAGTATAAAGAAATAGGTGTTCTCATTATGATGAACTTATAGCACGAAATGTGGTGCGAGGAAAAATAGAGTTACAAGACAAAGCTTACGTTAATTAGACTGCAGTGTAAAAATTAACCAAGCATATAAAAGGAACGAAACCTAGCCAGTCCCATCCAGAGAAATGTATCGAAAAACACATTTATAATTTGTAGCGGATATCCAGAAGTAGTATTCATAAATAAATGCATAATATAAATATAACCTGGCTAAAAGGTAAATTAAAATGAAATACATAAAGCTTTCGTCTTATCTTCAGATTATCTAGTCTATTTAATATTTGTTAGTTGAACGAATATTATTATATTCGTTCATTATAATAACATTCCCAAAATTTATGGAAAAATAAAAAATAGCACCCTCTTCTACATCTTCATGCTCTTCTACTATGTATTAGTTTTGATTTTGAATTAGATTTTTGTAAAGAACGATCGTTTAAGACACGAATATATATATGTGTAACTATAGTGATTTCTCTGGTCAACCCAGCTGTGTAGGCACACTCTACTCAGGCGATTATCAGAGGTTTATTACATTTAGACGACGTTTATAAATAGGCGAAATAGTACAATATAACTGACCTTGCCAAAGCTATTACGTGGCTGGATAATGGGTGTTATTGCCTATTACATGTTAACTGCAGGGCAAAGGCCTTTCTCCTTGAAAAAACTATAACGGTCTCGTAACTGCGGGAAAAAACGTCATATCAATCGTCAAACGTGAAAACGCGGCATTCCCGAACTCTGCGAAAACAGTTTTTTATGAGTGGTTTAACTGGTAAACATTCTTTTAACAAGTGTATCTTTTTGAGATTATATATGTTATAGGTTCATTAGTTTTAATGGAATGACTACTGCCCTCTTGCTCTTTGCTGATGATAATGTTCACGTATTGATATATGTACGAAAAAAATAATATCTGCCTAGCAATAAAACAACTGACTTTTTTCGATACAGTACCTAACTTACTTTTTTTTTAGAAAACCTAAAAGGCATTGCCAAATCCTTTTACGATGAAAATATAAAGTAGGTACGCGACAGGAGACGCGCTCTACAGCTACAACTCGCTTCAAAGTTTAAAGCAAACTTCATGATTTTGAAATGTTTAAAAAACAAAGTAGCCGAGACATTACAAACGATGAAAACTAGAGACGACAACGACAAGGAGACGGTTGCTAGACATCCCGAATTAGAACTATCAGAACTGGGACAGTAGAGATATGAAAGGAAAAGTCAGTGAAATGCTAGCTCAGGCCATTTGCTCCGCATGGCTTCGACTTGGATAGCTAATGTGGGCAGAAAACTATTTTTGACGACCACGAGTGACTGACCAGTGTAAGTTGACATGCCCATTGTTCTATGTGGGAGCAGCGCTAGTAGAGATAGTAGAAAAAATTGGCGCCTTGTGACGGTATAGTCGACAAAAAACTATCTATAACATTTATACGTATTTCTTTGTCTTCTAGTCAAAGGTTCTTATGTAATAGATATGATTGTATTAAAATAGTTCCTAAATATAAAAGAGTACTTTCGGCTAGCGCGGGAAACATACCATTTTTAAAAAATAATAATTATCCAAGTAGCGGAGAAATATAGTAACAAATATAAAAAACAGTCGAATTGAGAACATTTTCCTTGCTTTGAAGTCGATTAAAAACGCGAAGGGGTTGGAATTGTGATATAGGTATAGTTTAAAACGTAGGTTTATATAGACGTAGGTTAAGTTATTTTCCACCAGAACGTACAAATTTTGAACAGATTTTACACACGTGCTGAAATTCAAGAATAAACCCCTTTCCTAATTTCTCTATCTGTAGCATTTGGTCTAGGCGTAGATGATTCAGCGTGTCAGCCGGGACATTGCCTTTTTATTTATTTAGATTTGTTATGTACTAATAACTTTTAAAAATATTGACGTTCTATGTGGCAGAATGCCAGCTACGTGCAGAAGGGTCTCCCGGGTTCGAATCCTGAGGTGTACTAAATGATAAATTTAGATGCTCTGGACTTAGGTCTCCTTCTGCCTACCTATAAAGTATAAGTATTGTCCACTTTACCTAATACCATTATACCTACTATGTGTAAATACGAAGAAAGACCACACAAACCAGCATACACTATTAACACATTACATTCATTTATCGTGAGGGCCATTAGACAGAGCTAACACGGATCTTCCAATTTTACAGAAGTGATTTCTCAGATAGAGCAATAAACATTAAGTTGATACGCATCGCAGATTCAGAACATTGACCCGTTCGATCCCGACATTGATAAAAAGTTCCCACGCGTTTCGTTCCCGAACAAATAGTACGAACATTTGGAAGATAAAGATGTTTTACGCAGAATAAACGTTTTCCGACGCTAATGGCATCACTTCAAATTACGTTTTCCTCTGAAATGTGGTCTGTATCTTAAATTATAAATGGACTTTACGGAATAGATAAGAAATATTCTGCAATTGTTTTGGTTTCATAGAACCACTGTTATTATCTCATTGTTATTTTTTCTTAGTATTTATTTTACAAATAACAGAATCCGTTATATTGAACAAAGTAGATGAATATTTAATTTGCATTTACCTTAATACATGTGAATAATATTAACATTTCGCTATAATGCAGTGATTTTTAGTGATTTAGGAATTGATGAAATATAGGAAAAAAGATCCGGTATAGATTGAAAGATGGGTGAAAATAAGAATTTTTATATTTTGGAGCAAATATATTTTTGACCTGTATGGCATGTTACTTAAACATGATATTTTTAATCAGGAAACATTAACATAATATAGATTGAGCATGGATTGAAGACATAAAAAGCCGCCTACATGTCCATGATACATTTTTTATCTTCTGAGAATCGAAGGCGTGCGATTCAGATTAACACGATTTACCACTTTGTTAAGTAATAAAAATGGCAAACATTTACAAGACTTTTGAAGAACCAACCCACGATTGCCCTTATTTCTTAAGTTTTAGGAAATAGCGCATTAATTTAGCAATGCCGTTCTTTGAATATCTAAATCGTTTTGAATCAAGAATTTGTCCGAAAGATAAATTACTCGCGTTACACAAAATTAATAGGTTTTCTCTATGTTCTGTGTATTCTGAATGTACCATTCGAATGATTACTGGGTTATTACGTTAGTTGCCTGTGGCTTTTAAATGTTATATACTTGGCGGCGGTTTCTTAGGCAAATGGTTTTTTTTTGTTAATAAGGTGTGGTCTAGTGACCGATAAAAATAGTCACTATAATTCTAATTTTCAGCTAGTAATATATATACCTTAGTTTTTCACTGTCTTTTGCCAAATAGTAAAGAAAATAACAATTTCAAACTTAATTCGACTACAATCCATGTTTTTAAATTAATCTTATATCTTTAAACGAGCAATTCTTGTATATATGTATCAACGATCTCGGAAACGGCTCCAACGATTTTCTTGAAATTTTGTATTTAGAGGGTTTCGGGGGCGATAAATCGATCTAGCTAGGTTTTATTTTTAGAAAATATCGTTTTGACCGTGTTTTCATTGAATAAAAACCTCCTACATTAGTATACAAAGCAAAATTTCGCCAATATTGTCAAAGTTAGAATAGCTCGGTTGGGAAATCGTACGATTATAAACGCAGGAAACCTAGGTTCGTATCTCGGTCCGATTGTATCTTCTATTTTTTTATTTTTAATCTTTGTTTATTTATTTTTAATCTTATTATTTATTTTTATTTTTAATCTTATTTTTTTTTTTGTAAATTTGTTATAATTTCCGTAAGATCAAAATACATTATTCATATTTTATCAGTAAGTAATTTGCATAGTTATAAATAAACTAGCTGATCCCCGCGGTTTCACTCGCGTTGAAAAAGTATGGAGAAATACAAATTTAAACATAACTGAAATCCCACTCTCCCGCAACGTTGGTCACATGCGCGTGTAGTGCGCGCTAACGCCTTTTCAAAAATTAAAGGATACCTGATTTACGCCTTAGACCTTTAACTATCTTCCAGTGAAAGTCCCGTCCAAATGGAGATCCCGGAGTTCTCTACGTAGCGCAGAGAAAAGTCACCGAGGGGGGCATCGTCGTCGTCAACCCATTAATGTCCCACTACTGGGCACGGGTCTCCTCTTATGTTAGAGGGATTTAGGTCTTAGTCCACCGCGCTGGCCAAGTGCGAATTGGTAGACTTCACACACCTTTTGAGAACTTTAAGGAACTCTGAGATGTGCACGTGCAGGTTTCCTCACGATGTTTTCCTTCATCGTTAAAGCAAGTGATCACTTCATCGTTATGGCAATCACAGATGGTGCCTGGGATTTGAACCTCGGACCTCCCGATTGAGAGGCCAATTTTCAACCATTAGGCCATCACTGCTTCGAGAGGGGCATAGTTCTGCAAAAATCTCACGTAACCCGGTGTCTCTCTTAAGGTGCCGTGATACCTTTTTTGGGTTTCTCCCCGTCAGCAAAAAAACTTTTGGTCGTTTCGCGCGGATCCACCACCGCTGCCCTACCGCTCAAGTATGTTAGAAAAACAATCAAATTCGACTAAATCACAGAGAGTACCTTACAGTTATTTTCGTCAACCCATTATTGTCACACTACTGGGCACGGGTCTCCTCTCTTTGTAAGAGAGATTTAGGCCTTAGTTGACCGCGCTAGCCAAGTGCGAATTAGTAGACTTCACACAATTTTGAGAACTTTTTAGAATTTTCAGCTGTGTAGGTTTCCTCACGATATTTTCTTTCACCTTAAAAGTAAGTGATAATTAATTTCTAATACGCACATAATAAATTAGAGATATGAGCCTGGGATCTGAACCTCGGACCCACCATTTGAGAGGCCAAGTTTGAACCATTAGGCTATCACACCTTATACTCCTTACAGTAATCTGTGTAGATTTGTTTTATTTTGTAAATAATTGATAGCAGTAAACTGTTGGGTTCAGAAGGAACAGGACCGGTTGAAATGCCGTCAATGAGGGGAGACCTATGTCCAGCTGTGGACCTTAATAGACAGATGAAATAAATAGGTATATTAGGGCCTTTTTCCTTGAGACAAAAAACCCTTATTATTTGTAACGTTCTCTAAATGGTAGTGGCGAAAAGTTTGAATCCCAGGCATGCATCTTGTATTTTTATATCCATATAAATGTTCTGAGGGTATCCCGTATGTATTTTTTTTTCAATATCTTCAATGTACAGACATCGACCTGTTACAATTTTATTATAAGTAGAGATTTCATGTATAACTTAGGTGTTGTATATACCGATTTCTAAGATTATTTTTTTATGGAATAGTTAACATTGTTATCCTTTTAAATTAGGGATGACTAAGAGTTTTAAAAACGTAGGAATAGACAAATATAATCAAAAAGCTTCGAACTGCAAAGCTATCGGGAGTTACACGTGTTATTGTGAGTCAACCATAAAATATAGACATATGCTGTCTTGGGATATTTTTTATATAATTTTAAGGAACATTTCCCTCATACTTTACTTATGTGTAGCTTTAACCATTAAGGTTGCACACGCGATAGAAGCTTTAAAAATTGAGTAATTTCTCCCGTTTTCCCAACATTTCCCTGCACTGCTCTGCTCCTATTGATTGTATCGTGACGAAAAGTATACTATAACCAGCTCAGGAGTATGAAAAATAATTGTGGCAAGTTTCCTTAAAATCTGTCAAGAAGTTTTTGTTTCTATAACGGTTATACGGACAGTCTGACAGACAGACAGACAAAAATTTTACTGATTGCATTTTTGGTATCAGTATCGATCCCTAATTACCCCCTGATAGTTATTTTAGAAATATATTTCATGAACAGATTTGACATCTCTACTGATTTATTATAAGTATAGAAGAAGACATAGATAGATATAGAAGAAGATATAGAAGATAAATAGATATAGATTAATAAATTATTAAAAGAAAGGCCGATGATTTCCGTGATGACGCTAACATACGTAATGAAAATTGAAAAACTTGTACTACAAGAGCCAATTTAATGATAACCACAGTATTTATCTACGTTCACAGATCGAGTAAGAGGTTAGAATTTGCATCCACTTCGCAAGAGTTGCTAGTAATGTACAAAGTTATAAACAGTAATTGCAAATATTCTGAATGTTTGACATCCATTTAAGTTACGGAACCGATACTGCGCGCAGTCAACATTATTTAATAGCCGGTGGCTCCGCCAGCGAGCAATTTGACTTACCCGTCCCAATGCTCCTGTTGTGTTCCAAAGTTTTCTGCGTTCAGTAACGATTTGGAACGCCAACTCGAACTTTCAAGTCAACGTAATTAGGTTAAAAAATTCGTAATATATTTCTTGGTACCTACGTCATCATTTTGAAATTCAACACCGATTTTATCGACCCGCGTGGCGAAAAAGACACTATACCGATCTGACGCAATGCGTTTCTGGATATCTAAATGATTAATTTATTTATGAGTGAGTCTTTATGCAATGGCACCTATGGCACCCATGACTTAGGACATAATCCGGTGGGCTATGGCTGTAGAAAGCGTTATTTGCAGGATAAATGTTAACGAATAGCGCATACATTGTAATATTATTAGCATTATCGATGAGTACATCGGCAGTGCTTATGATATTACAATCAAACTCTGTAAATATTAAAATATGGGAAAATTTCTTTTTATTTTTAATGCAAATTTTCGACACGTAATATATTTTTTGATTCATTAATTAAATTTATATCCTGCTAGGATTGGAATACTAACTTGGATTAATGTATAAGGCAGATCAAGCCCTCTTCGGATTGTAGCACATACAGTCTGCCTGCCTGTACCTACCGCTGTAACGATAGACATATTGGAATGAATTAATCAGCCCTAAGTGCGAATAGAATTTTGCATACATCGGGCACTATATCGTTGACAGCTTAACGAAGGAAACAATATGTTTTAAAATTAGCACACGCCAGCTTTTATTAATCGATAATAATACGAGTAAGTGTTTGCAGCGTAATCCGTCTATATAGTGTAACGCAAAAACCGGTTTTTATAAAATGAGCACTTTTTTTAATTTAACAGATATAATTAATTTCCAAAATTTAATCCTTATAAGCACGCAGGCGTAATAGTATAAGGTGTTATATTTTTGGCATAAATATGTTGGAAATCAAATGATGCAGTTTTAGATTTAATCAAAATGGGCCTTGTAAGTCCTTTCAACATTTATCACGAATTCTTATAGTTCCATATTTCTCCTTCCACGCACACTTGAAAAACACACCCTGCTATGGTTAATCATATTTTATTCCCGTTTTTCATGATATCCTCTGTAAGTTTTCAGTACGTAAATGAAATCTTATAAATGCAAATTAATTATCTGCTTGGTATTCGAAATCTACGAGTGTATAGTATATCCCACTGGATGTCGGTTTGAACATTATGATCGATGGAATTATGAATTCAATGGCGAAGTTATGTTAGTACAAACTATGTAGTAACCGTGCCACATGGAGTGGTTTATTACCCGACTACATCATAATGGTAATGTTGTTTGAGCATGTGTATTTATGTATGAATGGTATTTATTATGATTTTATTATTTTTGTATCTTTGTGATTTTTGTGTAAGCGAATAATTTAACTTTCGTTTGTATGTCAAATAAAAAGAAGATTACTAAGCAGAGATATATGATGAAAAATTGACGGCTTTGGCCAGAAATCGACTTCGATCGGACACTACTGATAATTCTGGTAAATAATACAAATAAATGAAATTGAAATGTCTGTTTGTGATTTCAAAAAAACATTTTTTTTTCTGAATGCATATAAAAGTTGACACGATACCTATAAGGAAAATGCAATCACAATTTTTTTTCTCTGTCTGTCTGTATCTCTGTCTGTCTGTTTGGCTGAAGTAATATTCTAAACGGCTGGACCGATTTTGACGGGACTTTCACTGGAAGATAGCTGAAGGTCTAAGGCGTAATATAGGCTTTAATTTTGGAAAAAAAGCATTAGCGCGCGCGCTACGCGCTTTCAGGCCCCTCACGGGACCGCGGGATGTTACCCATGTTTAGGTAAGTATTTCTTTTTACTTTTTTAACGCGGGTGAAACCACGGGGATCAGCTATAAATAATAAAATAGGGAAGATGACAAACCTATCTTTGTCTAATCACTTTGTAGGATTAGGTAATTTCATTTGCTTTTTCTTTCTTTAGCTTCAAAAGGAGGGTAATGTTTTTCGAGCGTATATGTATGTATGACCATATTTTTAGCACGCAGTACAGCCCAAACGGCTTGACGAATTTTAACATACGAGGTATCGTTGGATTCGTCTCATGTATCACATTATATTATTTTAAATATAGTGCCTGAAAACTAAAAGAATAACTTTTTAAGTAGAAGGTTTTTGTTTTTAAAATGATATTACTAGTTCTGTGGACACATTTTAGACTGGCCCCTTCTCTAAGTATAATATCTCTATGGCTATTAAATGGTGTCACTAAATCATATGTCTATTTGTGTAATAATGAATCAATGTCGTGGAAATTAGAACAATAAAATAGGACGATCGCTTGCAGGAAAATATATTGTAAAATTAATTTGATTAAAGTTTAATTACGTAATTTAATTAAGTATTCATGTCGCGGAAATTAGAACAGTAAAGTAGGACACTAGTAGGAAAATATTTATTGAAAATTAAATTAATTATTTTAATAACATTAATTAATGTAAACGTAATTATACAATATGTGACTTGTAATAGTCGCAACAAAGTTAAGAGCTATTTGAAATGAATTTAAAAAATCCCTTGTAAGAAAATAATGGTGTTTATGTTCGTAATGGTGTTTAGATTCGATATAGCTAGTAATTCGAGGTACCTACACCATGAGTAATTTTATATTTAAACAATTAAAATACTTTACTCTCTCTCTCCGAGTTATCCTAATCCTAATTATTATAAATGCGAAAGTCCGTTTATTTGTTTGTTTGTTTGTTTGTTTGTAACGCTTTCACGTTTAAACTACTCAACCGATCGTTATGAAATTTTGCACACACATTGTCGGGGGTCTGGAAAAGGACATAGGGTACCTTTTAT
>DWPV01000126.1:0-39483 GCA_018251915.1 Urbanus proteus proteus
GGTCAGCAGCAGTTACGCAAAACGCAAACAGTTTTTGAATGCGCAGGGCTTATCTACGGTTGTATAGATCTTTGCATGTAGATACACAGAGGCATTAAAATGTAGGTACATAGCCTTAAATAATAACTCAGTATTAAGTCAATGGAAAGCAAAATCATACAACAAATAGCCAACAAAATATTGTTTTACTGGAGGAACTATGAGTTACCCTTATCGAAACGTATTGGAAATGGCTAGCCATTTATACCAGAATTTCATATTTTTTGTATAACCTTTCTTGTTTTCTGCTGGTTTTTTACGGTGTATATTTTTTGTAAGGAAAAGGGAAATTAAAGATTTAAATAGCTTTATTGACGAAATAAACAATTTTACTACCTGTACATTTATAAACAATTGCAACGGTATAAAGACTTCAGCTGCTTTCGCTGTTGTAATTAAATAAGTTATATCTACAAGTTAAAAGTTAAGAAAATGCAGTGATCACTTTCTTGGTGGCCCATCCAGTAAGAAAGCATTAATAAATAATATGACATATTGTGATTGTTATGTATTTAATAGCACCCATTAGTTGCCTACGTATAGTACTTGACAAGGTGAGCCAATTCGGGTCGATTCTGGTTTTTGTTCAATTTTCATTCCTACAAACGATAGCTTTTGTGTGCGGTTTTTTGTATTTTGCCTTTTTCATTATTTTTGATGGATTAATAGTTACCATATATAACTTGTATCGCTCATACATATATTGTAGCAACTAATTTGGGAATCAAAATCCAAATAGGATAAGAATCCCATTATTGTAGAGATACGCCTAGTATAAAAAATAAGTTCATAGGTACAGTTATGCTATGATACTGAGAAACACAGTGGAAGTGTGACCATTATTTTTAGATTCTACCAAAACAAAATATGAATCTTAACAAATGCACTACGACCAAATTAAAAATTCATTGTCTATATATAAAGGATTTTACCTACTTAAAGTATAATTTGATCAGTATAAATGTACTAAAAAAGTAGAAATCTACGAAAATCTACGAAATCGAAAAAAGTAGTGATCACGCTGTTTAGTGGTCGTTTCTATAATTATTACTATTTATGGTAGCCTAGTAACTACAAATATGGCCTCATACACGAGTTTGCCAACTCAAACTGGGTAACAATGCGTTCCAATTTTACATACTGAAATTTGTATCTCTGTGACTGACCTCAATTTGGATTGCACTGATTTAAGCTTTTTCATTTTCATTGCACTAGGTATATTTGTGGTCCTATTTTTATCTTAGCTAGGCTTAAAATCGTCTGTCCATGGGCCACTTTTCATCAGATGATCTGATGATTCGTTTGCTACTTCCATGTGATAAAAACCTCATAATATCTGGTCATTGTACCCATTTTCAAGATAAAATACAATTAAAAGCATATTTTATTAACTCCACAAAAACGTAATTCTTGTTTCCTGTACCTATTGTAAACTAGCTGAACCCGCGGTTAAAACCCGCGTTTAAAAAGTAAAAAATAATACATATTTAAAAATAAATGTCATCCCGCTCTCTCACGACGGCGTGCGCATGCGCGTGGAGCGCGCACTAATGAATTTTTCAAATATTTAAGTAACCTATGTTACGCCTTAGACCTTCAGCTATCTTTCAGTGAAAGCCCCGTCATAATCAGTCCAGCCGTTTAGAAGATTACCTCAGCCAAACAAACAGATAGACAAAAAAAAATAATTGCATTTTCGTTATATGTACCGTGTATACTTTCATATGCATTGAGTTAAAAAATGTTATTTTGAAATCAAAAACAGACACTGCAATTTTATTTATTTACATGACATCTGTAGGTATATGAGTGTGGAATTAACTATTACCTGCCTTAATAATAAATTATATTTTTATGAGACAGACATTTCTGATTGTACCTAGGATTATACGAAAACCGAAAAAGAAAAACTTCAATGAGCCTATGTAGCTATTTTAATAATTCATATACCTACATAACGAAGTGAGCTAACACCGTGAGTCAATAAAAATAGTTGCAAATAATTCTAATAAACCTCGCTACACTCTCGTATACTTTACAAGGCTCATTAACATGCTAGAGGGATCTAGTATAAATTGCCCCGTGTGAAATATTACCCACCCGCTCGGAATAGCCTTTACTATACAGGGTGAGATTTTCAAATGTGCGTGGAAGGGGAAATACGAAAGCAAAGCGAAGCCGATTTTGATAAAAACTACAACTGCATCATTACATTTTCAAAAAATCTATTCACATGGAAAAATCACACCCCGTAGGGATCACATTCTGGAAACGAAAATATTTACCGAAAATATTGAACGAAAGGCCCATTTCTTAAAAATCTAACCTAACTTGACATACTGCCATCTTATTGAATAGCGGGACCCTTAACTGAACTCAAATTCTTGCGTGCACAAGAATTTGAAGCCCTGTTAAAAAGTAATTAACAACACTATATTTGTATATTTTATAGTGATCGCTGTTTAGAAAGGAATCTGATTTGGTGATCGATAAACATGTTAAAATTTTGACTGTAATTCTAAGTAGACACCAAATAATAAAAAGGGCTCTTGTTAACTGACTTCGTAAAGGCCTAGGGTATGTGTTGGCCTTTCGGAGCCCCGTTATATTAGGATCCTGGACATGGCCCTGAGAGTCCTTAAATTTGTTAAGGACAGATAGTGTGTAGACCATGACGTGACCACGCGACGCACTTTACCTTTCTCACCTCTTTAAATTTTCTATTGTGTGGAGTTTGTAGGGAACGGTCATAAACCAATTTAAATGCATTATTTAATTTTAAAGAGTCTGTAATTGAGAATGTCATAAGGTAAAGTTGAAGGAAATCTACGTTTCTCGTCGAATTCTCGACGTTTTTCTGAGTATCCGGAAATTTTCGTCCTAAAAATAATATTAAAAGTAACATTTAACACGTACCTATAGAGTTATCAGAATGAAATTGCGCAAATCTAGTAATACACTGCAATAGTATAAAAACCTTGGCTAAATATTTTAACCTGGAGCGTCTGCGTAAGAAGGAAAAAAAGAAAGAAAGAGATATTCGGATAATCGGATTTCTACTGAATATTTAAATATTCATTCAGGAATTGGATGGTATATAACCCTCTAAAGGATATTTAAGAAACAGTTTTATTCTAATAAAAACATATTGTCTACTCCCGGGCGCTTGAAACTACGCCCAAATGTAAAGTCTTACATGCTCACCGACTTACCTATTCTCTTTGAATTTTGCCTCACTCTGAAGCTGAATTATGAAATCCAGTAACCTATATATTTAAGCAATATTTCTGTAACATAGAAGCTTTACTTGTGACAAAAGTGCTTACTCTCAGGCGTTTAAGTGGCGAAACCGAGTCACGGGTACGCGGCTACGGCGCCTTAGGTTTTTCAAGTTCGCTTTGGAGCCGATCCAAGATTTTTCCCGAGACTTTTTTACTGGTCCCGAGGTCTAATTTTGTCAATATATTTAGTTTTGTTATAAATACAAAGCATTATTTGTTATTATGATCATCGAAATATTTGACCGATGACGGATGATCGGTGACGATTGACCGATGAAATATTTTTAATGACAATTTTAGCCCTAATACATTATAAACACAAACCAATATGCAATGTTTGCATGTAGATGATAATGATTATATACATTATATAGAAGTAAAAGGTTAAAGTAATGAATGTGCCGCATGGTACTCTAAACCAGTACCACTCCATCTCGCTTGTCGTTGGAGGCAATTAAATGATTAAATCGAAAAGATGAACTGTCCTGTATTTTGCTAAGATACAATAGATCACCAATATGAATTTTAGTTCGGTAAATAAAAAGCCCGGTAAATAGGGTTAAGATGAGTAAATGACATAAATCTTAATATCGCTGCAACAACTAAAATTGACCTAGCAGAAGAAACACTACGTGCCGTTTAATAGTAATGCAGTAGCTAGCAGTTTTAAGATTTAATTTAGTAATAACGGAAATTTCACAATTTGCTTACAATTGTTTTAACAATCACGATATAGCCAATATTGAGCCTATCTGTGTAAAGATATGACCCCAAATAAAAATAGTTATAGGTACTGAGTTTCAACAGAAGCGAATACAACATTATAACATTAAAAAACAGAAATACGTGTAGCGGCGATGCCTCTCGTTTCGAATCTTGAAGAGCTGTAGTTCTTATTGAATATTTCTACCTATATGCATTTATAACATAGAATCTGCTAGATATTCCTAGAATGTTCCAGAATGTCGCCCCCGGGACGTCTATGCTCAATAGATATAATACACCGTATTAACGCGTGGGTAGACCGACGCTACGCAAGCAATAGATATATCATAGGGTGGATAATGCGTCTATTTTTAACTTCCTATGAAACCTACCATGATAAAAGTAAGAGTTAAAAGCCTGCACATCAATCTTACTAATATTATAAAGATGAAAGTTTATGAGGATGGATGGATGGATGAATGGATAGATATTTGTTACTCTATAACTTTAGAACGACTAAACGGATCTGGATGAAATTTGGTACAGAGATAGATTATGGTCTGGAATAACATATTGGCTACTGTTCCTAAAAAAATGTACTGTTCCTGTGGGATAGATGTGTTGTTTTTCACGGAGCCTACTATATTTACATGAAAATATATATGTATATGTCTGTATGTATATAATAATGTTATATCACTTGTCAACTCAAGATTGTATAAAAATAACATTTTTAACGTAACACATTTTTCTTGTATTTTATTTCTTAAGATCAGGTTTAGCAGATGCATATTGTTTTCATATTAGTAAATCCAAAGACTGTCTGATTAAAATATATTATAAAACACTGATAAAAGAGAAGCTTTACAATAATAAAATAGTGAGGGATAATGAGAAACGGCCACGCCCAGTAGCGAGCTATAAAGCCATCTTATTTCAATGCTGGAAGTCATTAAGTGGACGGCCGGACGAACGACCTACAATACTGCCTCGCACAAAAGAGACCGACGTAATTAATTAGCCAATAACCTTATCTCAAATACCAAATATCAAGTCTAATACCGACTGATAGATAATTATTTTTATTGATTAATATAGTTCTGTATCATCAAATAAATATCGTTATAATTGTTATTATTTGTACGTTAATGATTCACCAATTGGCAAAATATTATTAGAAAAAAACCTACAAAAACTAGCACTGTAATATTGTCTGTTACAGTTTTATTTGATATTATTCTTAAATCATTCCATCCAATCAACATTAGTAACTATTCTTTAGACAGGCTACTGTTAAACGAAATATACTCGTATTATTATGTAAATTTACTGTTATGCTCTTTATGTAGTCATGCTGGATATGTGCCTTTCCTGGCCCAAATAGCTTAAATAAGAACTGTTTTTATTTAATAAAAATAAAATCCTTATCTTATTTTTACTCATTGAAACCAACACTTCAATCAATTACTCTAGCGTACTCTAGTCTAAAAGATTCTGTGCTCTGTAGCTGTAAATTCTAAGCCTGAAATTATGACTCGTGTTAAGCTTATAAATTTGTGACCATGACTTAGACTTATTAAAAATGGATCGCGCCTTCTAAATGGTAGCTTAGTGAAACATCCATTCAACGGCCGAGTTTCAGAGCCTGGTCTCAATGTACGCAATGTGTGACGTAAACATCGCCACTTGGCGAGAACCACCGAGCGCCGAGCATCGCAGCGCGCAGCGGTAATCGATCGGTTGCGCGCGCATCTCAACATCCAAGCTTCAGTACAGAACGAAGACTCCATTCCGATATTAAATTCGACAGAAATGAACCAAACTCGCGTTAAGTAACCGAACTAGGGTTTGATAGACGCCAGCCGGGATTGCTCGTTCTAAAATCATAAAGGTCAGTGGTGCTATTGGTAGTTGTAATCGACTGCGTCCTTCCTATAGGCCGTCCGACAGCAGGTATGGCCGATTCCGATACTTAGACTTTTACGCCCGTTCGATGCTTAAAGTGTTACCTAAGCTTGTGTTTATGTGTCGAGTGTAGAAATTACTTCAATCTTATACAGGTACGTGGTTATATACTTACATAGACACCCAAATGATGCCTGTCAGTTAATAGCTCCGGCTTGGTATTTATACTTTTATTGGTTTCTATATCTCAAAACTCTTTATTTCAACCTCGGTAAACGTACTTGACACTGCTTAAGGTTTTTCTTGATAACACGAAAGGCTCATAGTTTACATTGAACAGATTCCGAGCGGTATCGATTTCTATATTTCTGAAAGATATCATGATAATATCAAGATCAATGCTTCTAAAAGAAAGTGATGTAAAATAATGGATTTTGAAAATGTTTTTTCTTTACATATGTGTTATTTAAGAATGCCAGTTTTATTGTAAATCTACATAGTTGCCCTAAATAACATTGCATTCCGACAGTCCTAGAATATCTCTGCGGCAAGCAGACTTGGACAAAAAATACTCGTACTTCCAAGTACAACGTTTTACAGTTAAATAATATTTAATTGTTACGTACAATTAAATAAGTATGTAATAATTAGACACTACTACAATTTAATTATTCAAAATAATATTTTATGTAAACATTTTAATTTCTTTATTTTTTGTTAATATTCCTCAAACATAATTCTATTATGTAACCTCTTTAGATATTGTTATTTCAGTGGTATTTTCTGTTGCTATTTTAATTTTTTAAGTGATAATTTAATACGTTATAAAACATTTTCCTACAAAAGTTGACTATGAAATATCTTCTATTCCATGATTCATTTTCTTTCCTTCTTCCTTTATTGTGTATTGATAACCTTATACTATTTTATTTTAAAAATATTGAAAGACACCTATTATAGAAAATATTCTTAACTGATTATTACATTATTCGTATTCACATTTTGAAAATATACTACAAATATCCATGAAGAACTCTTAAACTTCAGATGAGACCCCGATAAAAGAGCTGAAAACTATTTGATATTCGACTCATGACCTCATTACTAAGATGGGCTATCTTTAGAATTTTTATGACTTTTAACACTTAGTAACTCCTAATATTAATAATAATATATACTGTGTATAATCTAAATAGACCAACATAACTATTTTTATGTTGAGGGCATTTTAATTTTGATAATGTTCATAAATACAAAAGCTTATTCCTTTACATTGGACGTTCTCAAGTTTTTTTTTGATCGCTTACGGCAAGCTTTTTCTATAAAAACCAGCCCTAGTGCTAAACGAATTAAAGCTAATATAATAAACATTAAACATTCGTTATGGATATGGCACATACATACATGCCTTAGTTAGGAAACTTACATCTTTGGAGAATTTTTTTTTCAGAAATGCTTTTCACAGAAAAAATGGAAAATTTATATTTATGTTCCAATTTATACTGAACTTACATAAAATTTGAATTTTGATTATTTCTTAAAAGTTTAAAGAAACGGTATATAGCTAACTACGTAGTTTCCAGTAATATTCATTTACAGTAATATGTGTAATTTACATTATAATAAAGTAATTACCACTTTCATATGGATCGATCAAAAAATTTTATGCTCCGGCCATTATTAAGCCTACGCATTTTCTATAAAGGTCAGCGCATGTTTTTTACATTGAATGGAAAGTTCCTAGACAGTTAAAACTGTACTTGTTTTCGATCTTTATAAAAAATTTATACGTGGGTGACGCTTATCGAGGAATTTATATTTATATCTCCTTAATGCTTCTTGAACAACGAACTATGTATTTATTACGTACCTATGTATGTCTATTACGATAAGGATAATTTCCACGCTGGAAGGCCACGCAAGGGGCTAGTCCCACGTAGCGGGTTTTATCTATGAAATGCTGTGGTATGGTTTGAAGAGAGTAAGGGAAAGATATGAAACATTGCCTCTTAGTCTTGAGGGTATCAATCTGTGGCCAACCTCAGAAAGGACTCCAACCTAGTCTGGGGTTGATCATAGATATCAATGGGTAGCTGTGGCCATTTTCTATCTGGATTGCTGATTCTTCTACAGTGTATAAGTGTTCAAGTCTATGAAGAAATAATAACAATAAAGAAGGAAAATAATCTTTATTTTACGGTTAGGCCAACGTAAAGATTCCTAAAGTTTAAGTAACTACATCGTTAACCTGACATGGTGTAAGTACATCCTGAGTGTACTTACAAAATACAAAATAGAGGGTTAATGATGATAACTAATATTGTGGTGTTTCCAGCCATGTCGCCCTTAAATGGAGTGCAACTGCGGTGGCGCCGCGAGGCGCCGGCCACCACCACCCCAGCGACCCCCAGCTCCACCGCCGCCGTCAACACCGGCACCGGTAAGCACTTTCCAATAGTACTGCTACTTTTGCTACCTAAGAACAGTAGAATTCAGCGTTGTACGCAAAGTAAGCGAGGAGTAAACATGAGACAAAGACATGTACTTAGAATTTATTCGTACCTTATAATATATGTTTATTATAATACCAAATATTATAATATGTATATATTGTATATACTTTAAATAATAAATAAAGATAAGTAATGTGTGAGGTAAAAAGAAAACAGACCATAATCGTAATATTTTACGTTGTAAATGTCAATTTTTATTTATTTTCATACAACATCATATTGTGGAATAATTAATGTTAATACGGATTTATGGTTTTCATACCATTTTGCAAATATAAATGATTTTGTACTTCCATGATAAGTGTATTTACTAAGGAATAAATAATAATGGTTTAGGTACCTAAGTACAACCCTGCAAGTAAACTCTTAATTTATTACAAGTAAGCCCTAAGTATGAGCTGATTTCTATAAAGTTGAAGCAAACTTATATTTGACGTGAAGACTTATGGTCATTAAAAGTTTGCCAACGCGCTTACACTTTAGCGTTCTCTAGTTATACTTAAAATACATTCGCCAGCTAGCGAGAAAAAGTTATTCCGGCAAGTAAATCCTCCAATTTCTGATAAATTCTTTCGACAACAGTTATAAGTGTGTTTGTTATAAACATTACTATTTAGACACCTTAATTTATAATTATGTTTGTTCCTACTAACAATATCATTTATAGAATAACGGATAATATAATCATTAACTAGAATTTAATTCATGTTTATGCGCTCTGATGAAAAGTCACCAAAAGTACTAGTGTCTTTCTCGGTTTGAATACATGTTTGTGTCCATAGACGGCAGTAGCGACTTACTATATATTGGCAAATTAGCTACATTGTTATTTGCTAATACATGTCTAAAACTACATATATTATACTGTAATAATATATAATGTTACAGGGTCAGGAAGTTCCATATCGCCTTCAGTGACGGAGGCAAATATGTCATCAACAACCACAACGACCCAGGAAACCATCGTGGAAAAAACAGCAGAATTAGCTCACAAGATGAATATGGAAACCTGGCAATTGGTGGCCATTTTAGTTGGTGAGTATATAAGTACTTTCTTATGTTTTTGATATTGTGATCACAATTAATATTTTCTCTTAAGCTCATGGATTAATCGCTACTTCAATTTTACAAAAAATGTCAGTCTACAATTAATATTTGTACAATAATAAAGATATTTATCCATAATCATCAGGCGTGGGAGTTGTTGTGCTGGGCATATGTTTCTGCTGCATCCGGCGATGTTTCCGCAAGCGCAGATCCAAGGATGGCAAGAAGGGCATGAAAGGTGTCGACCTCAAGTCCGTCCAGCTCCTAGGTTCAGCATACAAGGAAAAGGTAATGCTATAGCGAAAACCCTATGAAAAAGATATTTTCTTAAATTCAATTTATCACCACAGTAAATTCTAATTAATTACTCGTACAGTTCCAGGACCTTTATGACCGACACTTCTTCGGTGTACTAACTTGAATGTTATTGTTTGGAAAGTAAAACGCATGCAAATTACAGGTCATAATGTAACACGTAAACCGTGTGAAATACACATATAAAATCTTACATTGGAAACGTCATATTAAAAACTTATGGGAAGGCGGCTGCAACATCAATTTGGAGTAGGTACCTACCCACCGTAGATACTGATGCTCTGCACACAAGTACAGTGCATGAGCAATATTTACAAATCGAGCAGCCTTACCCATTGATTTGTCACCCATTTTATACTTATAAGGAATATGATATTCATGTGAAATTTGCCGCGGGACGTGCATTTAGGTTCAGCCGGATATGGAAGAGCTTACGGAGAACGCTGAGGAGCCCGACGACGGTGATTCGAAAAAGGAGGAACAGAAACTTGGGAAACTGCAATACAAGGTGAGGTTGTAAGCAAATTGTTCGTCGAGGAAGGAAGCAAGGCGGTTGGTCCTAATCGAATATGTCAATTGCTACGACCAAGGGAAGTGTTCATTATCATACTTGTTGTGCCATTTCAAAACCATTTTTTTCGTTCTTAGCAGTTGTACATATCATAACAGTAATTAACATACTGAACAAACCATATAGTTTGAAAGTGTGATAAAATTACTTTAACATAGCTATTAAAGTATAGACTAATATGTCTAATCGTTTGGTATGTTACTTGTAGATTATGGAAACCATGCCATACTTCTTTCCTTTATTTCCTGTTTTACATAATAAGTATTGATTAAGTTGTTATTTATTTATTTTAAAATACCTTACAAATATAGTTTTAAAATTGTTTAAAAATGCTTTCACCTTGATTAACCACCAGTAGTTATCAAATTACTAGCATTTGACATAACAGTATCACTTCGTTCGATTTCGTCTCATTTCAAGGATTTTTAGTCTATCTATTCTGTGCTTTATTTCATGATTTTAATGATTTGCAGCTGGAATATGACTTTAATAGCAACAGCCTGTCAGTGACAGTTATTCAAGCAGAGGAACTGCCCGCTCTTGATATGGGCGGCACTTCGGATCCGTACGTCAAGGTGTATCTTCTCCCGGATAAGAAGAAGAAATTCGAGACTAAAGTCCACCGAAAGACCCTTAATCCTGTATTCAACGAAACCTTTGTCTTTAAGGTTAGTGATCTTTATTTACGATTTTAAAGTTTTAAACATTTATTGTCGAAATACTTTAACGAATTTTGTTTGTGCACAGAGCGTGCCCTATGCGGATGCCATGAACAAGACCCTAGTATTTGCGATCTTCGACTTTGACCGATTCTCCAAGCACGACCAGATTGGTGAGGTGAAGGTACCCTTGTGCCAGGTGGATCTTGCTCAGACAATCGAGGAATGGCGTGAACTGCAGAGCGTTGAAGGCGAGGGTGGACAGGTGCGATTCAAACACAAAAAGCTTAAATCTTTCTACTTGATCAGTAAATTGTTAAACAACAATGATATTCAACTGATATTTATGACTTTAAAAAATATAGGATCTTTTTTTAGATTAGGACCAAAAATATTGTGACTATTAAAAAAAAAAAGTGATCAGGGAGAAACTGCCTAACAAACATTTACTCAAGATGACTTATATAATTTATATAGCCTTTGAATATGGCTACACGTATTTTATAAAATCTGAGAAAATGATTTATTAATCCAGTACAGTTTAATTATTTTCAGCCCTTTACCTTCTACACCTGTGGTTTCAACAACTTTACTTTCTTAAAGTTCTACGTATTATATCGTATTTATAATTATTCTTATTTTCTCTTCCTCGGTGAATTTTAATTATTCGTTTGTCAACGTGCGATCACCATGATGTTTTAAAATACATCAAACATTATAAACGTTTCAAGGTAGGATGCCATTATTATTTTATGACGGATTATACCTGTATCGGTGTGATTTAATACTTTTGTACGGATGTTGATTAAAAACGATATAGGTATGTTGCAAAAATCAAGATTGGTAAAGTTAACAACTTGAATCAGTATGTTAACAGTTACACCCAGGTCACATCAACAATTGATCTCCATTAACACTCTACAGCATCGAATAGGTACTAACATGTATGGTTTACTTTACATTACTCATGAATGCACAAAAACAAGTATTCAAATGCAAATAACAACATAGGAACGCAAAAACGATTGAGGATACTATTTATCTTTTTTATTAGCTTAGGCTCGACTGGGAAAACACATCCACACAATCTGTAAATGAAAAGGACATTAATAGCAGTGAAACAAAATTACTTCATCTTACGTGGATTTGTTATTACCAGAACAGCATTGAAACACGCCAACCTTACAATAAATTGAACCAATGTGAGATCATAAGGATCATCAAACTCAAAATATTGTATATAAAATTTAGGTGTCAATTTATTGAAAGGATGGCTTACATTTTTACAATCTTACTGCACTTTTTATATCAGAGGGTCCTTGACGATAATACTTTTCAATTTGCACGGAGTGTGCGCCATTGTTCTTCGGCGCACTAAACATCGTACTGCAGTCAAGGCATCTCGAAATGGATTGAGTCGTCATTTATTTTCCGATAAATTAATTTCGACAGCAAAAATGTATTTACTTGGTTTTTTCTCTTTTCTCCATATTTTCTCTGCTCTGCTTGGCTGTGTTTGATTGTGTCCTGAACAATCTTGCATGCCGCTTCAAACGAAATGATCATTCACGTAAGTATTATTTTGAGACACATCAAGATGTATATTTTAATATTATGACACATTCCATCGATTCAAAAACATGGTTGGCTGTATAATTTGATAAATTAACTACTCAATTTTGAAGAAAAAACAAAAACAAATGAATTGGTTCGAAGATTTAAAATTGAATGAACTTCGAATAGGCAGGATACATCGTAAAAAGTTGAAACATGGCATTAATCCACTTCCAAATATCTAAAAAAATATCACCTTTTACCTTTTATCACCTTTCATACCATTATTATTTAACTATTAAACTTTTTGTTCATCCATCCAACACTTAAAAGTTAATTTATATTGCGGCTGGGGAATGTTGCATGTCTGTTATTTTATGAGGATTTTCCCGTCCCTGATTTGGCATTTTATCTAAGCAAAAAGCATGTTATATTTCAAAATTGTTTTTATTTCAAGTAAATCATTAGACAAGCTTAAAATGTAAAAAAATACAAAATGACAATTCAGGGCAATAGTTTGGTTTTTGTGATATTGGCTACATTTATGTCTGCACCTAAATTGTTTTCGTCCGTACCATTTGGCTATGTCGTGTCACATCACTTATACTTATATACATTTGTTATACTTGACACTATACATTTGAAATGATCTTAGAAGTCTTTGGCCTAAGAGACATTTTTCTAGAGAGGGTGATGTATTCCTTTATAAGTTTAATTTTATTTCGAATGGAATGTTTTTACTATCTCAGCACAAGGAGCTTCTACGATAGTAGAGCACATGAGTTCATAATTCACGATGCTGTTCCACTTTAATAACTGGATACGCAAATATGTTACAGGTCACCTTCTGACCAACGAATGAAGAACAATGACAGTTTAACGAACTCCAGAACAAATATAGATCTTATAATCTCATTTATATGCATGGTGGTGCAACTAAAACACATTCGAGATAATTATTTTCTTGTTTCAATTTTTTTATGAATATAACGGTATGTTTCTTTTGACATGAGCTCAATGTAAGTTACATTGATAATATTGCAATATTTTAATTGAAAATAATGTGTTTTTCGTTGCATAATTAAGATAAAAAGTTCTTTTGGCTGTAGAAACTTGGACGGCGATCATAGGGTACGTATCAACTCGTATACAGAAAATCGAATGATATATTTAAATATCCAGTTTAAAAAATCTTTAGAGTTTGTAATTTCAGATATTTGGCGACGTGTGATTTTGTGAGTAGTGTTCCACCTCGTATATCAAGAATCTATATGGCTGCTATGCTGCATATGCTATATTTTATTTCTAGCCAAAGGTTGTCTCTATCTGGTTTAACTTTACAGCATTCATATAATTTTGAAGACTTATAATCATTGATTTTAAGCGTCTATTACTACAAGTTAATGACGGCATTCACATATTTATTTTTAGATTTTTAAAATAAAAAATGATAATGATATTATAAACTATATTAGACTTATATTGTCAACCTCTATTACGATAATGTTATGTTATTATTTTAAATATGGTCTGCTGAAAATTGCTGCATTATAATAGTTTGTATGGTTCAGCATGTATGTAATTTTAAGGAACTTAAGTAAGGAACCAAAGAACTTCTTATCCTATCTTACACCATACATATGAAAGCTATTACGTAGCACTTCACCCGTAGAATATTAACCTATGTGTCATAGTGTGATGTGCCTTATAATATGTAATATTTCACCAATATAATAAATGTATGTATATTATATGGCAGCAGCATCTAGTTTATGTCCTCTAAAGGAAATTTATTAAGCCAGGTCGGGATTTATTACTTAATTTATAATTGGCCGGCTATTAAAAAAGGTTCGTAAGATAAAATTATTTTTATCACACCCACTACAGCTTTAAAGCAGCGGTTTTTGTCTGTTATATTCTCGTTTAAAGGTTATAAGGGAAGTTTATTTATGATTATGAGTCGTTTCAACTTCGTCCTCGAAGACAATGCAACTGTCACCAACTTTGGGTATATTCTATCTGATGATACTATGTTCTATCCGGATATATACATATGTAAATCCAGATTTGTGTAATTTTCAATCACTAAGTTTTAAGGCTGCGTTCCAATTCCCTGTCATTATACAAAAAACTTTAAATATAATCCCAGTGTACTCAAATCGAAAATATGATAATGGATACAAGTGTCTTCTTCAAAAACTCAAATGTACATAATAATAAATTTTCTTTAGAGGGCTATGTATTGTGGTAATGTGTGTATATGTACAAATATATATACCAAGAAGAAATTGCGATCTGTTCCTAAAATGGTTAATCATTCACACACAGGGAAGTATACCTAGGTTAAAAATATTTTAACAGCTGTATATATTGTACTTGTTACGAGAAATAAGTCCCACACACTAGATCGATGGAGGACTTAAAGGTGAGCTTACAGCGAACTTGATGATTTGAGCTGGGTGTTACGTAACTTCAGTAGAATTGGCTTCATTTCGGCAACAGATCGTAATCAAATATACAATCTATCTTTACCAATATATTATATATGTCAGCAGACAGTGACTGCTTTATAAAATTAGGTTTATGTGATCGTTGTTTTTATTTGTTTCCCCCTAGATTGTGTTCAAATGTTTGTACCGTGTTTAATTTATGTGTTAGATGAATTGACGTCTTTGTGCTAAAACGTTATATGTAACGCAATGAAAATTAATATAAAATGATACATATACGTATGTCTGACTAGTTGCCAACTCCGTTTTGTTTGAGCCTACCTAAAATTATGTATATCTAATTCTATGAGCTATGGCATCCTAAGCAGTGGATCTGCGCAGGTTTTCAGTTTCAAACTAAAAGTTCATTTTATTTATTAAACTGAAATTCTGTACAGATAAACTAATTACCATAATTTGCTTCTAGGTGACTACACGGGGCTATTATTTTGTTTCATTTATATTAATTTCATTTGAAGAGATTATGTCCTGTTCCGCCCTAAGCCGCGTTATTTATAACCCGTATATTATTTGTTTTATGAATAGCTTCTCAAACCTATCTATGAGCGAATTCCTGACACAAACTTCCTCTGTTACTTCCATACTTCTCATATTCCAATTTACCCTGTACTAACACAGAATACACGTACGACGTAAACAAATAAAATATTCGGATATGGTTTATTTCGTTAAAAATTGGTTACAAAAACTATAAATATGATTGAATAAAGTTTTTTAATTTCATTACAATTTGATAAGTCATATATTATTGTGCTTCTGGTTTTATTCGTCAATTTTATCGATAGTCAAAACAAAATCAAAATCTTTTTTTTTTCCAAAATAATCTCAGTTGAAATATAAGTGTGGAAGGAAGTGATTAAAGAAGCGATGCTTTTAAACGAATATGTTTATTATATTTTATTATTGTTGAATGAAGTACTAGTATGCAGACTCAATTGATATAATATGTAACAAAACATAATATAATCAATATTATTCGGTATTGACATTGCAGGACAACAAGTTGGGAGATATATGTTTCTCGTTGCGTTATGTACCGACCGCAGGAAAACTGACCGTTGTAATCTTGGAGGCTAAGAACTTGAAGAAAATGGATGTCGGCGGTCTATCGGGTAAGCTTAAACACACAATGTGCCTAATCTACACAAATAAAGCAAGTGTTTCAGAAACCGAAAGCAACGACCGTGGTGACATTCTTATGAACATCTACTCAATTTTTTATATTTACCTACAAACAATTGACTGTACTTTTTTGTTATTTTTTATAATCTCTACCTACACTCATATCCGTTATAGGATTATCCGCGATGTTGATGGCAAAAATTATACTAGGCATTATTTCCATAATATATAAACACAACAATACAAAAAAATAAATGAATTTTAGTTAAAAATTGTTAAAAATTACAATGCAACTACCTACCCGGTATACAATTTAAAAATGTATCATATATACATATTTTTAAAACTTCATACAATTAAAAGATAAGTTTTGTAAATAATGCTAAAATGATTAAATTGATTTGATTTACGTGTGGTGTATGTAGAGTGTGATTATAGTCTAGCATACCTTGGTTTCCTGCTTGAGGTGAGCAATTAGGTGATGTAGGTAGGTATATTGATATCAGTTGGTTATTAAAGGGAACGGGGATAATGATATGTTTTATTTGACATATCGTACCTACTCAATAATCATGGTTGTACGAAACTAAGAAAGACTGATAACACTCCTCTCTAATTTCAGGATATAGGGTAAACATATTTACTTACCTGCCTTATTTTTATAACTTTCTAAATTTTACAATGTTTAAGAATGTTTACATGATCATCATTCACAATACGCTTGCATGTTTTTTTATAATTCTAATAAGTTTTTGGTACATCAAAATATTAAAGTTTATATTGCGCATTTAAAAATAGATAGGTACTTAATAATTTGTGTACAAAACAGTATGTTTGTTAGATTTAGAACAATTTGCCTACTTTCATAAAACTAATAGGTACTTGATGATTTGTGATATATGTATCAAAAAATACACATTTATCAACTACCACATATAGCTTTCATATCACAGAGCCAATTTTACGCTTAAATATAAACTGCAAAATATTTAGCAATTTCCACTCACTAGATACGCATAAATACTATAAAATATAGAACTTACCTTCCCGCTTAATTCAATCAGCACACAGATGAACATTTACACATTATTTTTAGAACACAATTTCATTGAGTTTATTAAATAGTAGTTACATAACTATCCATTACTTTATCATATTTGAGCTGACACACTGTAAGATATTTATAGATGTAGTAGATGATTTTTATACAAATAGTTTACAAACTTGATTCTGTTTAAATGAATGAGAGAGTAATACCAGCATTAAAATATTAAACGTAGTAGTAGAGCTGTAAGACGTAAAAATTGTAAGACCTCAAAAACCAGGGCCAGTCAATGAATATTCATAAACACCATTGGACTGCATTGCTAAAAACCCAAGTATAAAAAGTTAAAAATAAGTTTTTGACCGACCTTTTTTTTAATCTATAAACTGACGGAGAGTCAACTTTTCTTATACTCGTAATATCGTCTAAACTGTTCATCCAAATTACATGCTATAAAAAGCAAATTCCATCTATATTAAATAAATAGTTTTTAAAAATAATTTATTTCAGAAGTGATTAATATTTGGTTTGTATTAAACCCATCGAAAGATCTTTTTTGTATTTTCATAATTGTTAAAACATAAAAAGTCGAAATAAAATTGGTGAATTTGGTATTTTCTTCCAGTAAACAAGTTTCTATAACTTATAACTTACAGCCTTCCCAAATAAATAACCTATCTAATTCAAAAATATTTATTCAAATCGGACCTGTATTTCCAGAGATATAAATATAGGTTATATAGGTGAATTTAAACTAATAAAAATGTAAGAAAAATGAAAATTGTGCACATTTTTTTTTGTAAATAAAAATAAATAGCGACCACTGTAACATTTTTAACAGTATATGGATATTGTTAGAAACACATGTAATAGTTTATATAAAGATTCATTAACCGGCCTTGGTTGCTGAAGTTAAAATCTTACGGCTCTCCATTATAGGTAGGTATATTATACTAGTTGAATATTTCACTTACGTAGAGTTAACAACGTAACATTGTAAAACAAATTGAGAGACATTATTCTCTTTTAAAAACCGTTTACGTTTACGTACAAGATTACTTAGTTAGAAAGTTATATAAAGATTAATTTAGCAAAGTAGTGAGCCGCTCCGAAGTTTAGAGTAAGATATATGTTCATGTAACCAATATTATCGTATTATTCAATAATTTTGTAAGACTTAACTAATGTTTTTTTTTCCCCTTTTTCATATCCGGATTCGTCGCTGCTGTACCACAGATCCGTACGTAAAGATTGCACTCATGCAAAATGGCAAACGTCTGAAGAAGAAGAAAACAAGCATCAAGAAATGCACACTGAATCCCTATTACAACGAGTCATTTACTTTTGAAGTACCATTCGAACAAATACAGGTGCGAGCCGAGATTGATTCGAAATTTGGTGTTGTAGCACATTGCTTGAAGATTATCTTCAAGGGCGAGTTTCTCGCGGCTATCTCTTATCCGTACTATTTATCTTACTTTTGCACGATTTGTCAAAGTAATTTCATACAAAAAGATGTTGTAAAAAGGTGACGATATTTTAAGAATGCAATATAAACGAATACAATATTGTGTTGAAAATTTAACGAAAACTAATCTAAACGGAGGCAAGACAAATTCCTAAATTGTCGTAAAATATATTTTGACTGGACTTGAAATATGATATGTTCTTATGAAGATGATAATTATGTATGGACATCAATACAAAATTATATACCAAACGATTGATAGGACCGTGAGAGATGTGCCGCGATTAACTACCCTTGGAAGACAGTCTTTCGACTTGTTCTTGAATGAAGCTACTGATATATTACTTCTTCATTCAGAATCGTCAATAAATGTGCAATTTGATGTTGTGTCCCTATGTGATATTGATATTGATATGAATTTACACCACTTGCATCCAAACTATCCTTTCCCTGTCTTGTTGATCGATGATGTACTTGCGTCAACCCTAATCCTCCTTTTGTTTTTATTGCACGTTAATCCTTTGCTTACTCAGTGTATTTATTGCGTTATATGTTTGTGTTCAGTACTATATAACTACGTACTTAGATTGAATGAGCTAAGCAAAATTTACAGGATTTGCAAATTTATATTACCTACTTGGTGCTTTTTATGTCCGTATTATTTTTGGATTTGTTGTCGTTTCTGTGTGATATGCAAATTATACGTATTATTATTTCTACAGATATAATTGTCGTCGATATATTATTAAATAATAGGTTAAATAATACACTAAATATCACATATTTTCTGTCCTATGAAATTCTATGGTCTCTTATTCCAATTCCTTTTCCCTATATTCCTATCTTATATGTTTCAAAGCCTATATTTTAGGGCATCCTTTAATAAAACTGGTAACCTTTAACTGAGATTAATAGTTTCAGTTAGAGATTTAATTTTTATAGGTAAACCTAAACTACTAGGCTTTGATGTGTATAAAAAATATTTTCCATACAAAATGAGTGGTGTCCGAAAATCTCCCCTCGTAACTGCATTATAATTTGGTGACTTCAAACTGTAATTACTTTGTTTTACGGAATCCAGTCCCTCTTTCTTCTTCTTTCTATAACTATCGTAATATATTTTCTTATCTCTTTATTTATTACTCCCCCCTATTAATACCAAGTCCTTATATGTACTTGATACCAAGGTAGGTCAGTGGTAAGTAACACAAATCATAACAATCATAATGTTAAAAATAACAATAAAAATGTCATCACAATTTGCGCATAAATTTTACATACATTAGCATACATTTATAATCAAGAATTCTCCAGAAGTCACCCGCATACACAGCATATATAAAAATAGCGTCAGAATTAACATTTTCGTACATTACATGAAATCACCAATCCCACAATTACGTACATCAGCTAACAACATCACTTAATAATCTCTGAACTGCACAACAGAAAGTGAATCTAGTAGTGACGGTGGTGGATTACGACCGCATCGGAACGTCGGAGCCCATTGGGAAGGTGGTGTTGGGATACAACGCGTCTGGCACCGAGCTGCGTCACTGGTCCGACATGCTGGCCAGCCCGCGCCGCCCCATCGCCCAGTGGCACACCCTCAAGGACCCCGAGGATGGAGAGAAGAAGGATTAGACGCGGAGTTAATGTAAGCTTATCTATCTTTGTACTTACACTATAAAAGCGAAAAGAATGTTCGTGTGTGCGCTCATCTCTAAACAAATCGACTTAGAAAATTTATATTTTAAAATCAATAAGTTTTCTTGAAGGTTTTTAGGCGTTATACATAGTATAATAGTTATAAATCCATAATCTAAAATTGGAAAATCAATTTGCCCTCTTTATAGTGTGGGTAAGTCATATGATATCAATGAAATTAATTCTGGATATTTCACATAGAATCAGCTTCGCTTAAAGAGCTCTACATAATGTAGTAAAGTCTATATCTATAGTATATTACCTAATATCTTTATAATGTAATATCTTCATTATTTTATGCATTTAAGCATAATGTTAAACTTACGACAAACTATGTCAGTTTCAGAGTTACAGGAGCCCATGAAAGTTCAACAACCGGCAGGAAGACAAAACGCCTTAACATTTCATTTCACTATCGTCTAGCTCAAGAAGAACTTCGTTACATTTTCGAAATATTTAACGAGACTTTCAAATTAGTATTAAAATATAAATATTCTAATCATGAAACTATTCTGTTATATAAACTGTTAATGCTTCGTTGGTGTATTCTTAAATAATTAGAGTTGTACGAATATGGCTACATTTCAAATTGATATTTCAAAACAGTTATTTATCTTTAGGTAATTATACTCATTCAAGTGTATATGCCTAACGCAAATAAAATTATCTGATAAACGTGTAACACATTCTCGTATGAATGTTATTAAATACCTAGTTGAAACAACCAGACAGAGGTTTTGAAGCCTCATTTATACACAAACTTCTCTGATATATTTATACATACGTATATATAACTCAGGTTAATGTTCCGATGAATTCACGATATAACCATCGAAATATAACCCATACCCTTTACGTACCTAATGCAAACATTATCTTATTTGCAATTAATGTAGAGCTCGACAAGGATTTGAATGAACCGACAATGCAACTTGTATAGGGTGCTATATTTTAATAAAAAATAGAATGTAATCGATATTATCAAAATAATAATTGATATTAATAAATGTCACTGGATAAAATCATAGGCTCATAATTGTGATTCATGTTGAGTTAAGAGGATACCTCCACCAGTCGTTGTGTATAATAGGTTCGCAGTGCAAACATCTATAAAAACCTTGTCGAGCTATTCCACTGTTAAAAATAGACAATTAAAATTATGTGTCCCCTTATTGATTCATTGCCTAACGAATACTCATATCGCCCTGCTTACTTTTGTAGGCATTTGCTCTTTTTAGAGCCAAAGAAGCCCCATAGCATTACGAATACATGGTGTTTATTACTTAGAGGGCATGAATAATATTCAACTTTTCTGCTTTCAATTACCCTGTCTAAAATACTTCAATACTATATATTAAACCTATAATAAGCACTGTTTGGTTAGTAATTATAAGTTAAAACTATAATGTATTCACGGTAGGACATACCTACATTTATTTTAAAATCCCTATTAAAGAAAGCTATGTAAATAAGTTGAACCTGTTAAATTTATTACATTCTATTTTACTATCGTATAAGTGTTATATACCTTTTTAATATAAATTATTATGTTCCTCTTAAGAAGAAAAGTGTCTATGTAGTTATGTAGATACAGCTTATTACAATTTATTTAAATTATGTAAGTGCATAATTTCTCATGTAACTTTTCATTCTTCTTTGGAGGAACAGTAGGCCTACGGAACACCTTATCTATGATATTTAAATACATGACATAATATAGCTAGATATTTTCGGATTACTTCGTTTAACTCATTTCTTTCATACATCATTGTTCTATTATTCAAATTTCAATAAAAACCTATTTATGAATAAATATTTAGAAAATGGTGGTAACATGTAGAGTTCGTCATTTTATACTCGCAGTACCTACTTATCTTAATCGTAAGTTTTTAATCCTTATCCATTAAACCAATGGCGACAGCGTAAAGTACCATCGAAACGTATAGTCCAATTTTATTTACAAAAATACTAGAACCATAGACAATCATAATTATATTTAAAGTTCTAATCGTCGTTTTGGATCTACTATAAATATTATAAATCATAACAATATTGTTTAGTCTCGTTTGTGAAATAAATAGCTTTCTATTGTATATCTGATATCGTTACTTCAGTATGTTTCATCTGTTAAATGTAATGTATCGTAGTACTTAATAATGAAACCCCTTATTTCGATGTGAAATATATTATACCTACTTAGCTAATGCTTGACTGTTGTTGATCTCAAACTTATATGTTACTGTGTAAATAATGTAATCACATGTTAAATTTCACGATCACATATAGGAGTAGGTGATAAAGTCGGGCTTCAAATATATATAGAAGTGCACCAACACGAAACATGTAGACTTGTGGTTCATGGTTCTGTATTTAAAACGCGTATATATACATACTTTAATGTAATTATAAGTAAAGAATCGTATTACAACAGATTCATGAACATCGGTATCAAGATCTATTGAAATAGATGTTTGTGCAATAGTCTTATTGTAGGAACAAGCCATAGATACATAATATAAATAAGCAAAGATATACTGGGTAGTACCAACAATCACTATTAGTATTACTCACGTTAAAATTAAATAGTGATGTAGAGGATTCCTGAATGTGTTGGAATATGATCGACTAAACCAGGCGGGGCCAGTCCAACGGCCGGCCACTGTAGTATGACAATATAGACATTCCAACGCTATTTAAGTATGTTGAGGTAATATATTATGTACTTAATACAAATTGTATTGTATAAGACGAATGCCACGTAATGTGAATAGTCGCTATCGAATGTATTGTTGATATATTTAAAAACTTTATATAACAAATCCTGCGGATGATACTTATCATTGTCATTTCCACAATATTGTATTTTTGGTATTCAATAATGCGGTATTCTTGAATGGTGACCATTTAAGTAACATGTTATGTGGCAATTAGACATAGTTAATAAAAAAATCTGGATACTGGAAGGAAATGTGGATCGTGCTTAACTTAAGCACTGTGAGGTTGTGACTCACCAAGTTAATATAAAAGTCAAATTGGAAATTAAACTCAAGAATGACAACGAAGTTAGCAGAAATAACGGTAACGTAACGAATCGTCATTAATGCCCGAATGTTATGGCCCGAAAACTAAAAAAACGCCTATATACGCGACAAATAGATAATATGGTTGATAAATTTTATCGCGATGTTTGTTAATGTATGGTACGTTCTGAAAATATGCTAACATAAAAGTATTTTATATTAACATTTTCATCTTTTAATATTTGCACGCGGAGGATATTCACCGATATCATATTATATAGATATGGCACCACTTTACAGCCGAAAATTAGATGCCGTTTATCGAACTAATGCAAATTTGCGGTGATAAATGGACCAAATTCGCCTTGGTTTGAATAAATATATAAACATCTTGCTGCACATCTATATCTAGAATCAAATTAATAACCAATAAATAGAAATCTAGGTACCGTTGTATTTTTTATAGACACTGACAATGTACAGTTTACATTGTTAGTGTATAACTTACATTGTAAACCATGTATTTTTATTACAAAAACAAACTTAATACAACGCTTTTAAAAGTAAAAAATGTGTTATATGCGGAAAGTAGCAAAAATATATTCTTAATTAATGTTTAATTAAATATATAAGGATGTTTTCATTCTTTGCTTGATTTTTGAATATCAACATGTTGGTCATTTGCATATTCACTTTTGTTTTATAAAAAAGTGCGAGTCCCAATTTAATAAATAGTACGGGATTTTCTAATAGCTTTCTTTGCTAATTGCAATATCCACTCGCTTTGCAGTAGCTACTATACAACTATGAAAAAAAATGTTGAATTAGAAAATTTATTATTTTACCTAGTGGATATTTCTCAAAATTAAAAAAAAATATTATGGTAAAAAATATAAGGATTTTTTTATTATAACTAAAATGCAGGGTTTACCATGTCTTCATTGCATGATGTATTTCCTTACTCGTTTGCACTGTCTTACACGTACCTAATGAAGTTTGCTACTACATGTACACCATGGACAAAATGTTGTGTCGAGACTTACTATTATACATATACTTAAAGAAGTGCAAAACATGTTAATTTCATCTACAAATCTCATTGTTGTATTATCAAATGTATATAAATATATAACTCATTGATAAATTTATCATATCACTTGCCACATAAAGGAAATTCAATTTCTGAATAATGTTATGTTATTATTTGTTTAGAAATAAATATTTATTTAGTATATGATTGTTTAAGTAGTATAACAGTAATGTATTATGTAAACTATAAAGAATGTCTATAATACATAATTACATAGAAGTTTGTCGTTTCATTTCCAAATAACACGATAAGTGAAGTAAAAATATCTTTATTTACAATAAATGTTTCATAATATGTATAACGATATCTTGTTTAAATAAACAATTTTATACAAACATCACAATCTACTACAACTTCAGTCTATTAAATACTTTATAAATCTACATAAACCATAGTTATATTATTTATAAATATTAATTTTTGAGGTGATTTTCCCATCATATATAATAAATAACAAGGTTTTTTTATTAAGACATTTAAAAAGATATTTCATTTTTAAAATATAGGGAAGTAAAGGAGCTTGCAGTTCACATAATATCAAGGGACCTCTGCCGCCCATGGACATTTGAAATCAACACCAGATAAGATTACGGTCTTATCGAAGGTTGCCCACAAACACATGCTACACTTTTACCTTGCTCGTTTAACAAGCAACAATCTCTATAAGCATTATAATATAAGTACAACAGTGTCTTGGATAAAACTTCCTTTTTGACTTCATTTCATTGCTTACAAACAAAAACTTATGACTATGGGCCAATTTTATTGGTACACATAAATATTTAACCTTCGCATCAATGTTATAATTATGTTCTTAGCTCTAAAATATAAAAAATATTTCCAAACATTAAAAAGGCACTTTTTCTTAAATGTTGCTATATAATCATAAGTAAAATTGACAAATTATAATAGTGAGTAAGTATAATGTATTTGTAACAAAAAAGGTATATTAAGGCATCGTAATAAAAAGGAATCCTCCGATTAATCATATCATATCACATAAAAATGAAGCCATATTTCAATTACTTTGTCCACAGAAGTAATATTTACTTACACTTCTTAATTATCATCGTAGTACCTGCGTTTCATAGCGCGATACTTTTTTAATTTATATAAAGCTTCAATCTCCTTCACAACAAACCGTCCATGTTTGACCATTGTTTCAATCTTGTTTGGGTCAGTTTCATTACTATTCTTTGAAAACACTTTGTGCAGTCGTTTACGAAACAGATCATAGCCCTGCGGCCAGTCTCTGCCTAGAAACAATAGCTGAAAAGTTAAAAAGAACGCATATTCAAATTTACATAATGGAAAAATAAATGCAACATAACAAACACAGAATACATGTTACAATATAACCTAAATGTATTTAAATCATACCGTTTTGTAAAGATTTAGAACTGCTCTTCTATGGGGTTGAGACATTATGATTTGTGTTTTGATAATTATCTAAAGTCTAAAGTTCATAGAACTTAGTTATTTCTACGTGAGCACAAACATGAAAAATAACATAAATGATAATGACAAATTGACAGTTGACAGTGACATTTATGACATTAGGACTGATAACAGCGTGAATTCCAGACAAAGCCCAAAATCATGTATGTACACAGGCTCATCGCCACAGAGTACTTTAATACATACTGAAACTCATCGCCCGCGCGTCTCGAGCGTTTGCTCAATATCATAAAATAGATGAGGTTACTATTGGCGATCGTGTTGCACCCACTATGGGCTATGACATGCCCGCGATCGGTGCGAACCGCGACCAAGCAGTGATACTATTTCGCTCGCGGCAAACACGGCCAATAGCTGGAAGGATAGAATATAAGTGTAAAAATCGTTTCGGGCTTTGTCTGGAATCACTAACACGTTACGTTCCATTATACGTAGCACCGTCATAGTAGAATATAGTGTAGGTACATTATTATATTTAGATAGTGTAAGATATATTTTGTTTAGTTAGCATTCTAAACATTCATGACGTTCCTAGCATATTACATACATAATAATACATATAGCAAATAAAACAACATTAAAAAGTAAAGGAACACAGAAAAGAGAAAGAGGAGTTGTTTCTTTCTTTGATGTAAAGAAACAACAACATGGACAACAAACTATTCAATATTCTCTTTGGTACAAAATTACAAATGGCGGGAAAATCAATATAGAACACGTCATAATTATAAATTTCGTAGGTAGCTAAGCAACAAAATTTCAACTTTAAAACAATTGCGCACAGATTGAGATTAGTAAGCAAACTGTAATTATACGTTCATCAAATTCTATTAATGATCATATATAATATTCTTTTTGTTTTCTAGGAAGTATAGGTTTCACTAAGCACTGAACTTTTGAAGTAGTTTGTTGAGATGTCGGAAGAACCTGCTGATAAGGAAAAAGGTAATGACTATCAGGACGCTTAGGTGCAATAGTTCATAGAATTAAGAACAGGTCATACATAATTATCATATTATTCGAATTCTGATAAAATTTAATTTAAAGTTGCCGTTATTTCATTTCGCAAAATTACTTCCATGTCCGCCTTTTGCTTCTTTGTAATGTTATGTTTAGATACCTAGCAACAAGACAGATAGGATGCCTATAGGTTAGTAATAACCGAAAATGTATCGCTGTCTCATCTCAAAGGGCTCTTCCTTTCTTCCATCTATAGTTTCCTCCTTATAACAGTTTTAAAACAGATAAGTATGACATGTTATTATAGCTTTATAAAAAGTCCCCAGGGGTCGTATCTGTGGTCGACCCCTGAGATAAGATTCATATCTTATCTGGGCTTAATCAGAGGTGTCCATGGTCGACGGGTTACTGCTATAATAAGCAAGTAGTTAAAAATTAAGTCCTACAAAAAAGATAAGGGAAGGAAGCTATTCCTATTTTACCCGAGCTATCTAATAGGTTTTTATTTGTAAAATTTTAGTTGAAGGAGAAGGAGGGGAAGAAGAAGCTGCGCCAGAAGAACAGGCCCCCGAAGAAATAGAAGAGGAACAAGTAGAAGAAGAGTCAATCTTAACTGAATACGATCCTGATGAATTCATTTCTGGCGCTGTCAACACTTTAGACTCAACAATACCACTTGATTTGTTCGAATTTGAGTATCCTTTGACACTTTTGTTGACTAGCAAATAACCAGTAATCTTTTTTAACTATATAACCAGAGATAGCAGATATCCAGAAGCCGAAAGTTTTTGTCAATTTACAGAAGAATTCTTAAATTATATTATTTTAATTAAATTATTAATAAATTATAACTACTTTCCTGAACCGAGTTAAGATATTCCTATGGATATAATTGTCACAAGTACTTCAATTTGTGTGCTTGTGATGATACCGTCGTCTGCTGGGCGTCTGGCAGCATCATCACCTTCATGGACGTTACTACCAAACAAATGTGGTTTCGAAGAAGTACTACGGGAGGTTCTATTGGGAGTATTACTGTAAATATGTTTATCTGTTTTTTATTAGTATACGTAACCCTACGTAAAATAATGGATTTTAGATCCAAGCAACATTTTGATCCCAAAGAGAAAATTTCCTCATTTTGTGGTCATTTTCAATATACACACTAGAAATACTAGGACTTAAAAAATTACATGTGCAAGTACCTAACAATTGATTTCAAAATGTTCAGTCCTACAGAAAGGATCCCAACTATCGCATAGCTGTAGCAGAAGGAAAGGAAAGTTACCGAGAGCCCGTGATATTGCTCTATACTTGGCCACAATTAGAAATCGACGCCGTTCTTCGAGACGGAACAACGAATGCGTATTCTATTTTAGACTTTAGGTAAAATATGTAAATTAATTTACCACTAATACTAATTTAAAACTATAACTATAACTATAATACTAATTCAAATAAAAATAGATATTGTGAATGAAGAAATCTCCTAAATATTAAATGTTTTCTTTACAGCCCAGATGGAGAACTTTTAGCCTCCGTTGGCAAAGAGCCGGATTATAATTTGACGATATGGAATTGGAAACGGCATAGAATTCTTCTACGTACAAGTGCTTTCACATTTGATGTGAACACAGTTATGTTCTCCCCGTATTGCCCTGGACAACTTACAACAGCCGGTGAATTAAACAAAATTCTCTCAATCATCAAGAATGTTCTCATCGATTAATAGAGTTCATATTCCTTGTCTTTATATCGTTGTACCTGCTAGTAACGAAATATAAAGTTTGAATTCAAAATTTAGAATTATTGCTGTACAGACGGCACTAGAAGTCAAATTATTTGAATTTTATCGCCTGAGCTTATGTAAATTTACTCGTAAATAAATAATTTAATTTAATTTCAATAGAAATTTTGTTTAGGTATTACACCTATTTAAACAGCCTCAGGCGTCCATCAGTTCCAAAGTACAAATAAACGTTAGCCCTCATTTTATTATTTTAGGTGCTGCCCACATAAAATTTTGGAAAATGGCCCACACCTTTACTGGGTTAAAATTAAAAGGTGAACTTGGCCGATTTGGGAAGACAGAAATTTGCGATGTACTCGGCGTTTATCCCATGCCTGACGAAAAGGTAACGTTTTTATATAAAACTCACCTTTTATGTAAAGCTCACCTGAATCAGAAAATAGTATATTGCTGTTAAATGTTTTATTTTTAGGTACTTTCGGGCTGTGAATGGGGTAATGTTTTAGTATGGGAAGCTGGTCTTGTCAAACTTGAAGTAACACAACGTGGCAGAAAAACATGTCACAAAGCACCTGTTGTAAGTATCAATTATTATTTGGGTTTAAACTTTTAAATGTTTCTTTGGGATCTGGGGTTCAAATTTTAAAACATCTTTCTTTCTTTTTCTCTCTATCTGTTGGTATTTCTTTCTCCTTTCATCTGCCTCTTTCTCTCTTTGTGTGCATGCACATGGCATGAGCCATATAAACATACATACAAATAATTCTGGTGTTAGTTATCATTGTGGAAAGCGATTTTCAGATTCAGTTTATGCTAAGTCCTGCTGGTGACGAAGTAACAACGATCGCTCGGGACGGCTGTGTTCGCGCCTGGTACTGGGACACCGTGGAACAGGCCGATCCACCAGAAGACGATCCTTACGTTGAACTCAATCCTGTCGCTGAAACTTGTGTTTGTATTATGATATATTTTGTTATTTACAAAATTGCCTTGAAGTTTCAAGATTTTAGTGCTATCATTTACAATATTTTACAGGTGCCTGGGTGCCAAATTATGACTCTGAAACACCAAAAAGATATGTACTGGTATGCACAAGTAAGTATAACACAATCATTACAATTTTTGATAGATTAACCGCCATAGTCGAATTAAATTATACAAAAGTAACCAAATGTACAACAGCATTTACAAATATTCCTAATGATAACTAAATTTATTACACAAATCTGTCAACCGAACAATACAGTGATATCAAAATAATTTCTTACTTAAACTATGGACTTAATTTTAATTTTCCTAAGGATGGCAACGGAGGAGTATGGACAGTGGAGTTAGAGATTGATAAAATAGAGTGCAACCATCGTAAAGTATTCACTTGTCACGCGGGTAGTGTAGTCGCTATGGCGGCTCTTCGAACTCATCCGATACTCGTCACTGCCGGCGAAGATGGTGCCTTGCAAGCGTATAACACTGACACGCATGTTCTGCTAGCGAGATATCAGTTTCAGACAGCTGTGACGTGTATTTTTTATCCGCCTGCTGACGTAAGTTTTAATTTATATTTTAGTTTAAAGTAATTCGTGAAATTATATCTAAGATGATGTGTGGAAGATGTATGAGTGAGAACAGATTGAAAAGGTATGTTTGAAGAGGGTAGAAATAACTGCCATTTGTGAATATATGAGTATTAACTATTTTAGCTTAGTTTTCAAGGATGGTTTTCTAAGAGTAAAGAATACTGATCTTTGGCCAAGTTCAGATAGGACGCTACATTTTCTGCCGTTGACCAGTCCACCACAATCCTTAAATATTAATGATATTTTTAGAACTTTCTGATGACTAATAATGCTTCTATAATGGTAAAAGAACTGTAACTCGTGAATTGAACAATAAAGGACATCCTCTCGATGCAGGTGGATGAAACTTCCCGTATTATAATGGTCGGGTTTGCTGATGGTATCATGCGTACGTTGTTGTTACATCCCGAACGTCTGCAGTCTCAAGCAACTCTTGTCGAAATCCGTGTTCATTCTGCTCTCACGATACACAGTGAGGACTCTGTTAATGCCGATGTTATTGACTTAATTTCGGTAAGTCTATTGGTAACTTAAAAAAATTAACAGGTATGTGATTACCTACTTATAGGTATATAGATTTGTTTGGAGAACACGACGTAACTAAAAGGGAATCAAATCAACGATAACTGTTTCGAATTTAGTATAAAATAACTTTAAAATATATAAAGTCACTAAGTATTAAAAAAGTAAAATAACGTATTAACACTACAAGTTTTAACAAAAGAAATTAAAGTAAGAGAAACGTGTATTAAGAGTATAGAGTATAGAAAAAATAAATATAAAATAATAAAGGGACAGTATTTACATATTTGACACACATGCCTAAAAATAAAGTAAGACAGTACCATTTTTTTAGTTGCTGAAACCCCACTCGAAATCCTTAACACAAATAACACTCAACGAACAACGAACGCTCCTGGTGACATGCGGAGAAGACACTACCATATTTATGTACCGCCTGGTCATGGGTACTCCCTTCAGTCTGCAACGACTAGGCTTTATTGAAACTCCTAATAATATAGCGTATATGACGTGGAAACCAGAAGAGGTAAGTTATTGGGAAGGTTCCACTAGTACCTAGTCAAAAATTTTCGACTGTTTCAGTTCCGGATTGATATACTTTGTTTAAAAGTTTAAATTGCTATCAGGTAAGAAAATGCTTAATACTTAAAGACATATTACATAAAAGCTATCTTATATGCAAACAAAAATATACTTACATTGCGAAAAATACAGGAACGTGTTCTACTGTTGTGTGGTCAAGTTGGATTCTTAATGGAAGCCGTATTACCAGATGTACCTTACAAAGACTACAGTGAAATTACAACATTCAAACAAGAATTTGTGTTTTATAAGGAAACACTTGTCAAAAAACATTAGTAAGTTACAAACCACGTCGTTTGTAGTTAAATAGAATGCAACGTTTGAATGTAGATCTTTTTCTTAAATTTATAATTCTCTCGTTAAAACGGGATAAATCAAATCAAATTCTACTTTACTTATTGTATTCTTGTTATATGAATTTGTTAAAAAAAATTAAGTCACAACAAAGATTGTTAACTACTCACTTAAAAATCTTCGAAAAAAAAACAGATAAGTAATAATATGTTCAACCGTTGTATTTTTTACTTAATTATCGTTATTGTGTATATTTTTAGCATGCGTAATCGTCCCTTCCCAACTGAGGAAGATTTAGCTAGCATTGATGAAGAGGCATTAAAGGCAAAAGAAGAAGCAGAAAAAGAGAAAGACGAAGATGAAGAGGAGGAATGGCTTGGAGAAATACAATTAAGTACGAACATTTTACACTTTATACATTGTTATTTATTTAATTACATCTTAACATTTTGCTTCACAACCAATCGACATCATTTACAAACCTTAAATAGGTACATTTGGTGTATTCCGTAGTTGATCGCTGATCCGTTGCCTTTTCTAAGCATGAAAGATGGTATCAAATCTTAGCATTTATTAAACATGCATAATTTTGCTTTGAAGTAATAAAACCATATATAATTCCACAACTTATTATACAACATATTATTTCAATCGTAGTGGAGAGCGACAGTATGTTGGGTACAACTATAACTTGGGCGGAATATTGCGAAGACGGTATTTGGGTGGTTCAGCGTGGAACTGGAGCTCTGCTACTAGTACGACCAAGTCAGAATAAGATCTTCAAGTATGGGCCCTTTCCCGGTGCTTGGTGCGATGATATAACTACTCTTAAATTTGTGTAAGTTTCATTTTAAATGTATTTTATATGTTTTACAAGGGCATTGTTTTGTTACTCAAGGTAAAGATCAACTTGACATATTTGTAAAGTCTTCCTGGCCGCTGTCTTAATTTTTGGTAGTATCTTTAAAAGTCTTTAGTAAAGCCTAAAAATACCGGCAGGCGGCAATATAATTATCAAAATAACATTTTAGGTTTTATTCACTTTTATTATACTTAGTTATGCATTTACTTAACGCATAAGAATATTTTTGTGGTGATGTATAATCTAAAATAATTGTCGAATCATTCTGACATCATCGTCAACCCATTATTGTCCCACTGCTGGGCACGAGTCTCCTCTCAGTGAGAGGGATTTTAGGCCTTAGTCCACCGCGCTGGCCAAGTGCGAATTGGTAGACATTCTGACATATTTCACGTCTTCCATCAGTTGTGAAGGTCGTTACCTCATTATTGGAACTAACACGGGATACATTCGGATGGTCCGAATGCCAACCGAGGAAGAGGACACTCCAGAGCAACACTTCATGACCTGGATGCAGGCTCAACAGAAACTACTTAAAAAACTGAAGGGAAGGCGCTTGGCTAAGGAAGAGGTACGTCTTATGCTTTATTAGCCTTACCAGATTAAATATGTTCAATACCATCTTCCTTCTATCCTTTATTACGATTTAAACCAAAATCTTTTTCACACTTATCAACAAATATTTTTTTTATATTACAGACGCAGCCTACTCCGCGCATTGATTTCTTAGATAATTACTACCTTCCAATGCACGATCGATATACTGGCGCTGTCACTGCCATTGAGTTTAGCGCTGATGGCAAGTAAGTATATCTATCTAAGTAAACTAAGCACATCACATAATTTCATCTTTCAATATATGATAGCTTATATTGATCCTATTACAGGCGAATGTACACATGTGGTGCGGATGGTAACATATTTTCATATGAAATCAACTTTACTGAACCTTTGATATCTGCTCCTAAAAAACCTGCCCATTTGGAATTGCCGGTACGCAAAATGTCAATTAATATCCTCATTGCTTAAAAATATCTGGCATTTTTATTTGAAAAACACTTAACATATCACCATTTTTTATAGAAAGTACAGAAGGTGCGAGAACCAAGTACTTTAGACGGGGAATTGATGTCACACGAGGAATTAAAACAAAAAGAAGAATATGACAAAATGATGGCTATCGCAAACGCACATAAAAAGAGAGTTCGTGACCAACTAGCTGAACTGACGGCTGAATACAGCAAACTTATCAAGGCGTAAGCTTAATCTTCGAGATATTCCACTTATTACAATATAATAATTTAAAAAACAACATTTTAAAAAGAAGAAAATAACAATACCTCGTAATTACAATCAGTATAATTTATGAACAAAACCACTGAGATCGCAGTGTGCTATAGACAATTTTTAAGTTACCTCCTTAATTTGATATCCTAAACTCATTGACTAAATTACACATTATGTAATATTTACCTAAATCACCTACCAATCTAACTGCCTGCCTAAACGACCTACACATACCTAGATTTCGTTTACTTTTACCATACACATACCACATATTTTTGATAATATTTTTATATCATCTGATATTTTAGATATTTTTATAATATTCACTATTTTCCATTATCAGTAATCGTGCACTACCCTTTTCTCAACAAATCGATGTTACACTTGACCCTCGACCACTGCTAGTCCAAGAGAAAGAGTTGGATGACGCCAAGGCGTTGACGCGACGTAAGTTGGCACACCAACTTGAAGCATCTGATCTGGCTCTTCACAAGATGCACTCGAGGAATATTATACAGTTGGATGTATTCCCTTTCACTTTAAGAGCTATCAGGTATGTATTTGATTTTCTCTTGAGAAGCTCGTATAAACTTAAGTTATATTTTCTTTTGAAACTGTTATTAAGTCCAGCAAGAATAAAATTGAAAAAATGTAAGTATTAGTTCATTTATTTTCAACTTAAGTTATACATACTTACTTTTTACAAGTTGATAGTCAAAATTTATGAAAAAAATAAAAATATAACAAAATACTAAAAAATCATTTATGAATTTAATCAGTGTTATTATGCTTCTAGTCAAACCTTTTAAACTTTAAAAAAGACATTTATTTAATTCTATAAATCATAATTCTAAAAATTTTGTACGACATAGGGATCCTGAAGTCATGATAAGACCATTTAGGCAAAAGAATCTATCCAAGGATTTTGAAAATCAGCTGCAGGAGGTTTATCAGAAAATGGCAGAAGCTGCCTTGCGTGGAAGGTTTGTTCACTTTGTAATTTCAAATAAGATAAAATATTTATGTAAAATACTAATATTCTAACATGACGAATTTTTACACGCTGCTATTAGAGATATTAATTTATTGGAACTCGCTGACAAAGAACTAAAGTAAGTACAATTAACCAATTTTAATCAACGACTATTTACGTGGTGCTTAAAACTATCTAATTTTCTTGACGAATTGTGTTTGTCTTAATGAGAAGTGAAATTCCAGCAATGTTTTGTTTAATTAAATGTATTGCTATGTAGACGACAAGAGTCTTCTACTCGTCGTGCGGCACCCAAGAAGGCTTCATTTGGACCCCCTCGTGTAGCTTCTTTCTTACTCGGTTTGCCTCCGCGTCCTCCACATCCGTTGAAGAAAGCACTTCGAAATTATCATCAACGCCTGAACAGACATCATCTACAATTTATTGAGGTATCTAATTTCTACTATTGTTAGCACCTATGCATTCGTTTCTTAACTATCATCATCACTTCATAGTGTAAAACAAAATCGCTTTCCGCTGTCTGTCCCTATATATCCTTCACGAGGAAGGTGTATAATAACATCCATTATATAGTAGAAAAGCGAGCGAAACCGCAGGGAAAAGCTAGCGTTTACTAAAATAAGCGACGAGTTAACGTTGTTAACCAACGAGTTAACGTTGGTAGTATTTTACTGTTCTGTGGTAAAGATGCTTGAATTGTTTGTATTTTGCCATAAAATGAAATATTGCGAAATTTGAAATTGCCGCTAATTAAATGAAGTATGAGCATTCAAGATTCTTGGTTAACTAAAATGGGTGTTAAATTTGACCAGTGGCAAGAACATCTCTCCCGTAAGCCCGACCCAAACGCAATGCCGCCTGGTGCTGCAGAAGCTTTGAAGGAAGCTGAGGCGACTATTGGAAATCGTTTGCTCAAAACCCAACCTGATTACGTGGCACCACCCGGTCATAACACGCAATTACGTGTGTGCCTTACTAGAAAAGAGGTATAATGCATTCATTATATATTTGGACTTTTGATAAGATCATTGATGGTTTACAACAAAATTCATTTCCACGATTTCGATTGATATGTATTTATTTGATAGAAAGACATTTTTTACATTTTTATCATAGTAAGATGTCTATAGAAAGACATCTTACTATGATAAAAATGTAAAAGCTAAAATAAAGTTACTAAGAAAAAGGTATTGTCTCTCAACAATTTAGAATTTCATGTGACCATACCGTAAGTAACTTCACAGAGGTACTAGTTTTACCACTTTCAATATCTTAAAATTATAGATCTACGACAACAAACATGTATTTAATGAGAAAGTACTGAAACTACGCCAGCACAAGGTAGAATTAGTTGCTCAGATGAAACATATTGGTGAAAGGTTAGCAGAGATTCGAATGGAAATACCACAGAAGATGGCCAAGCAACCGCCGGCCATTCCGCATATAGATGATGATCTTGAATTTCCAGAGAAAAACCTTGAGGTGAGGAAAAAAATACCATTACTAATCATGAGTTCCACTCTTGATGTCGTTGCGTTAGTAAACTTAGAAACATCGTAAAGAAAAACGCTCCAAAAAGGTTTTATTTACTAACGAAGGGACGTCATACCAACATCAAAACTCCTAGGGATCTTTAAAACATTTGCAGAATACACTAAGGAATTGTATTTTAACATTGAATTGTAAAATTAATTAAAACATAATCTGTCATAAAAAGGTACAATTTTTTATTAGGTTTATGTTTTAGGTAAAACCCATAGTAACACATACAACGCCTAGAGCTACGATGGTCAAAAAGTCCCAAGAACGCAGAAAGTCCACGATGTTGCCGCAGCCTAGGATTCTACAGCCACGGGTCGCCCGTTTCGTACCAATTACAGGTATCACTCGTTATTTCAATTTTTGACAAATAATGACTATGTTTAATAATACTGTAGATTGTAAAAAATCCGTGCTAAAGTATATTGTAACTAAAAATAAAATTATCGTTAAGAACTACTTATTTTGATCACTTAAACCGTTTCAAAATTGGCCCTTTCGTTTAGGAGCTACAATATTAGGAGACTAGATATACAGACAGACACGCTTAACTTATAACACCTCTCCTTAGTATCTGGTGTTAAGAAATACATTGGTACATTTTCTCAGAAAAAAGAAGAATACCTATGGCTGATATTATGTTAGAAATGACACCGACGCCACTGTACCTATTATTCCGACCAAACATAAGCCTGCAACGATTTTTCAGAAAGCCGTCCACTAGCAGCATCTTGGGATTTACTAAGAGTGAAGCAAGACCAAGAGTCTTCAGCTATTGAAGTTGAAATAAGGGAGAGAAGGATTGAAAGGTGAAATTTTTGACACAACTTTCATTATTACATTTATAAACGATTTGGAAAGGATGAGGTTTTATGTTTGGCTGTATATATTTATTCCTTGAACTCTGTGGCATTTATTATCTTAATTCATTGCTTCTTTCAGACATCTCTATGAACAAGACATGTTACTTGCGGATGCTGAGATCTCCGTTCAAAAGTTTGATTCTCGTTTAAGGCAATTGCAACGGGAACGCATCAGAGTTCAGGTAATTCAAAAGCTTAAGGTTGTAATAGATATGGTTTAACACTGTAAATTGTAATTAAATAATAAGGACCTATTTAGTTTTAAAACTTTAGATTCATAAAGTGTCGTGTTTTCAAAAAGTAACATTTATAATTTATTATTAAGTTTACTTGATATTTAAGATTTCGTATTATAAAACAGTAATCATTTATATTCATCAATTCCAAAAAGTTTTATCTCTTAAATCTTTTATGTATTTTTGTAGGAAAAGAACCAGTTATTAGAATTACATCTGTATCAGCTGCACAGAGAGATGAACGTTCTGAATCGTTTTGAGGCTCACGAAGATCGTCTTGCAGAAAGAGTATACGCTAAATTGATGCAGGTAATGATCATTTGAATGCCAATGTCCAATTATTAAGGGTAGTAAAATATCTGTGATCAATATACTTACATAAGTATAAGATTACTGTAAGTTGGTAAAGCTTCATGTATAACAGTAGTTACAGGCGTACCTATAGCTTTTTAAGGAGGGGTTTAACGTAGAATATGCACGACGAATATCACGAAAAAGCAACGACGACGACACAGTCTAGGCTGAGAAAAACTAACACTCATAATGAACACTGCAAAATTTGCGCAATTTTAGTGTACTGAATTCAAAAAATATATAACGATCTAAGTATTTAATCTAAGTAAAAAATTTGCTTGAAGAAATCTAAAAGAGGGAAAATCAAAAAAGTCAAGTCAAAATATCCTTCTGTTCAAAGAAATTTTATTTTCTTCCATATACTGAGGGGGGAGAGAATCAATATCTCAATGCCATTTAGCAACTAAGGCCCATGCTCTTCAGAAAATTATTTTATTGTAGGTGCGTGGAGTACAAGACCAGATATCGGAATGTGAGCACAGAATAGTCGAGCATCAAAATGAAAAGGACGAATTGGACCTGCACTGCCAAGAGCTACAGAGGCAATTCAAACGTCTTGTCCAAGATAACAAGTTTGCTGATTTTTTGCGCAGAATATTCAAAAAGAAGTATCGTCCTCCACGCGATCGTGATGATGATGGTGAAGACTTTAGTACCTTAAGAAATCATTAAATACATTTCACTTAATAGTATATTATTGTTAAGAGAACCTATTCTGATCAACAACAAAACGCTCTGTGTTATGGTCAGAAAGGTGTGGTAAGAGAGACTATACTTGTCTGAGCCGTTCTAAATTGTTCTTCAAGGGTAGCAACGCGTCTGTGGTCATTCTTAGGTAGGAAGATTATGTACTTATGTGGGGTTCAGTTCATGGGCAGGAGTAGCTACTTCCCACCAGATGGACTGCAAGCTCGTTTGCTACTTCCGAATGATATTAAAAAGATACTTAAAAAGTACAAAAATACATCATCGTAAAACAAAATCTTACCTATTTTAGAATCGTCGGAATCCGAGTCCTCGTCGTCTAGCAGCGAGGAAGAAGACGAAGGAAGCCTGGACAGCCGTGACATTGGACCCATACGATTAGACCCCAATATATGTCCGGATGGCTGCGATGTCGACATTTATAACAAGACTTACGATCTTAGGAACACTAGGTACGTAGACAAATAATGAAAAATAATGATTTCACATCAGTGGCCGGCAACCTTTGTGGCCACTTTGTGTGTCGCATCATAGTAGCTACTAGAACTAATGACGGGCTGAATTCGGAAGATGGCTCTCTAAATTAGGGAAAAATTAAGCCCTTAAAAACTTTAAGTATAGGTTCTACAAAGGACTGCAAGCTGCAAAAGGGATAAGGGCTACAGGTTATTAACTATTGCCTTACATTATTAAAATATATATAACGAGCATTACCATGAAAATCTAGTAAAATGAAAACAATCATGATCAATACATTTTCTACAAACAGGCACAAACATGAACAAGAGATGCTGGAAAAAGATCATCTAGTGGATCTCTTACGTAAAGATATTGACGCGCATAATAAGGTGAAACGCAAGTTTTCGGTGCAACTGGAGCAAAGGAAGAACGAACTCAGGGAATTCATGGTAATATTATATAAACTTTATTTAACATTTCTTTCAACGTT
>DWPV01000127.1:0-39429 GCA_018251915.1 Urbanus proteus proteus
ATTTTTGAAAAATCCATTAGCGCGCGCTCCACGCGCATGCGCGCGCCGTCGCGGGAGAGCGGGATGACTTTTATGTTCAAATATGTATTTACTTATTAAACGCGGGTGAAACCGCGGGGTTCAACTAGTTTTAAACTATGAGTCTTGCAGGATTTATGATTGTTCCTAGCTGTGAATTATACTACGTTAACAAAATGGAAATGTAAGTCATGAGCTTTGTAATATTGAATGCTATTTATAATTTTATTATTATTGGATGGTAGTTATTATTTAATAATATTGATACAATAAGCAAGTATACACTTAATTTATAACAGGTCTTCGTTTTCTCAAATACGACGAAATTACAGTTTACTGGCAACATTGTTTAATTTGCCTGACATACCAACGGAATCGCCAATATAATAAAAATAGCTGTCAGAGTTATTCCTGCGACGTCATCACGTTATATGAAACAAAGAGACAGCAGGAAGTGCAATGTAGGCGGATCGACACGACTGCTAGTATGATAATATAGTCAGTAATATAGTCGACGATCTGAAAGTACTCTGTTATTTTGAAATAAGGTCCGATTTAAATTGTCACGTCAGTTACTCGACTCAATCAATTTTCAGAAATTTTCTGTACGTTAATGTCGAATTGTTAATAGTCCTCACAAAAATCGTATGCATTACCATGTATTACATTGTGCAGATGGCATACAATTGGTTGTATAGACATGGTTGTCATATTGACCAGGCAACCAATAAAAATATAGGTTACTTTGTGGTTAAATAATAAGAATACGATTAGGTACTGATTTCTGTGTTGTTTTGGCTACAGCGGTTTCCATGCTAATCTGCTCATGCCCCCCCCCTATCTTCTGTCATGTTATAAATAACTTCCTTTTCAAATTTTGTTAAGAGCCACGGATTCAAGTTCTTTATTGTCAACTTTCATTTATTTTATTTCAATTCTAGAAATTAGGTATAAAAAATATTAAGGACCTTTTGTACATCTTGATTTTATAGGTAAATTTGAATGATGTAATTGCCTCAATTAGCGCCCGAGTACACACGAAAAAGAAACCACCAATTTGCACAGAATTGTTTTTTAATAACATTTCAGTAGCAAGCGAGCATGCAGTCCAGCTGATGGTAAGTGGCTATTGCTGCTGTGATAAGAACATAGTCTTACCTGAGGTTGGCCACAAATGCGTTGCTACCCCTGAGGACTAAGTTGGGAAGCCCAATTCGATATGGGCCATTAAAATCGACCGATTTCCACTTGAATTAGTGTAGCATCCATACTGACTGGAATGGGCAAATAATATAATCGTTCCGTGTAGAAGGCGCATTAGTATACTTTAAAATATGTTTATTCGACTTACTAAACTAGAGGAACTGTGCCCGATGACAAGACGAATTCTTTAAACAGAGTCACGCAATAAATTTACTTTACGCAGCGAGGTTCCCCCAGAGTACCATAATACATTGAAAGACGTACCACGATTTTTCAATAGGACTGTAAAGCCAAAAATAAAAAAATAAGTTAACTAGCGTGAAGTACCTAGTAGAAGTTGAGTATAGATGTCTATGGGCAGTTCGGCAGTAGTGACCACTTACCATCAGGTGGACAGGTGCCATATAGATAAAGACTAATACATAATAATATACTCGTACCTACTAGATAGACTGGACTGCATACTCGTTCGCTTCTTTTTTTTAAATATAATCCTCATTTAGCGTCAATGAAAAAGAAGGATATTTTATGTTTCAGTGTGTAGGCCGTGAGTGCCGTGACACGTACCTATGTATGAAGCTTGACCTATGACAAGTCAACGTATGAACCTTAGAGTATAGGAATGGTCAATTATTCTTCCAAGGGATGAACCGATTATAATCATTTTTTTTTTTTAATTTAAAAGGTGACTTCTTTAAAATGTTCTTATTCTTAGATTTCTTAGCTATGAATTGAAATATCGGTTTAACCCTTACTGTTCTTTATTTATAACTAGAGTCGGTTTTTTATTTACATGAAAACTTATTTTTATGTTCCACGGGTCCCTTACCACAATTAGGATTTAGGTTGTAGTCCACCACTGTTCCTATATTCATGGAGAGGAGACAAGTTGGTGACTAAACCGTATGTATGGACGTTCTTAAACTATCCATAAAGCCTCCGACTAGACTTAACGACAACTACAACGAAAAGTACTTTTTTCAGCAAAGAAGCGCGCATATACTTTTGCCACTAATACGTTCACATTGGATTCGACGCTTCATTGGATTACTTAACTTTTAAATCGGTACAGGTAGTTTTTTTTTACTCTTTTAGCCGTGCAGGTTTCCTCACTATGTTTTTCTTACCGTTAAAGCAGGTGACGATTAATTTCTATTGCGCACATAATTTTGTAGAATCATAGCTGTTTGGGAGCGTGTCTGATTTCGAACCTCGGACTCTCGATTGAGAGAAAAGTTTCAACAATTAGGCCATTACTCATAGTTATGTTCATGTATATTATTTAAAATTTAAATAGGTACGTAACGTATGTAGATTGCAGCGGTGTAGTAATCTCAGATAAATTATTTATTTATCTGAGGTAGTAATTAATGTATATGTATGTGTAATGTAGTAATTAATTAACTTATGATCAAGATATTTTGGATTTAAATTAGGCTAGCGGAAACATTTGCTCTTTTTCCTGTATATCGTATAAATTGTTAAAAAGGTACCTACTTCGCTTGTTACAACATTGCGAGTTAAGCAGGTAGGTAGCTAACCTACTTAAAATAGTTTAGAAATAAAAATATGTATCTACCTATCGTAACATTCTTGTACTTTTCAAATCATTATAAAACAGATAAGGCAAGGCCAGTTTCTAATTGACTACAAAGGCCCTAGAATGTTTTAGATAGGTAGTCTATAATATAATAATAATTATTGTTAGTAGCGTACTTACTTTGCATATAGTTCCTCAGAATTCCAATTTTGTAAAATATTTTGAGTTTGTAGCTACATAAGGTAGGTACACAATCGTAGATCATCATAATATTAAAATTCACTCTATAGCTCTGCTCTTAATATTAAACTTTTCCGACTATATTTATTTAGGGAGTATTTAGATACCTATCTACATAATAACTAACTAGGTAATACCTACTTACTCCCTTCTTATACTATAGACTTCTGAATAATGATATCAGTTTAATCCAGCGTGAACAGAATGTTAAGGCTTAAATTGTTGTTATTAAGGCTTAAATTCTCTATTTATTTCGGTAGCTTATTTAATCATTTTATGAATGTTTTATTTAAGTAAATAAATAAAAATAACTGGTAGTTATGAGTTCATCTACAGCATTATCCAGATTAACTGATTTGTATGTTCACAACTTATAAAATTATTTGGATGTTTATTTTAATGAGCGGAGTTAGAGTGTGCGCATTCCGTACGTGCGACGCCGTCAAGACGCGTACCTTTGGAGGCTCCAGCCAGCCTCGGCTCGGCCGGTACCCGCGCGCCACTATCTTGCCGCATTCCACTGAGCGAAGCCGCGGCGCGCCCCGCGCGTGCCTTCATGCCTTCGCCGACCCACGCGCCCTCTTCGCTTCACTCAGCCAGTCAGTCGTTCCTACGCGCTTATAGAGATTATGCGCTTCGACGGGTACGCTGGAAAGTTTCGCTGACGTGATTGCGTGCTACGACTGTGAAGTGAAGTGTCCATGGATGCGGTTTACCACGGAGTATAGTGACGTTACGATCCCCAACATTGGATTTGTTTTTTGATGGTGAGTGAAGTGTGCTCCACCAGCGCCTTGGACGGCCGCTGTGGATGCGCGCGCTTTCTCGATGCGGCCACTTTCATTTCATACACATACCTCGAATTCCGCGCGCTCGCGCCGACCGCGCCGCTGCGGCCGCTGACCCTGTGCCCGTACGCCCTTCCTCTAGACCACCACACCAGTCCCTGCACGGCAACTACGCACTGCTTACCTCTGTCAGAAGCACTTCCTAGGTACGGCTTCCATCTAATCAACGACTAATGCTGGGCGGTAAATAAGTTTTCAACATGTAGGTAGCATAAGTTCTTAATCACAATTACACACACCAATATCTTTAACATGACAGTTACATGTTGTTCATTGATTTTTTTCGGAGATTTACACTCTAAACTCTGCTTTATTGTTTTAATTATACGAGTATCATATGTTATTCACGCCTATGGTTCTCAGTTTGCCTTTGCTTAGGTTTAAAATATAACAAGTAGTACCTAGGTACGACTGCGATTTCGTAGGTGTGGAGAAGTTTTTTAGTGTTAATTTATGGTGGGCATACGTACTCTCTTCTATGTAGTTTTTACCTACCTACTGCCTTTTAAGAATCCTTATATTTCTGTCTCATCTGTGAACTGATTTCAGTTGTTTCATAGTCATATTCTAAACCACATAATGCATGTATTGTGCCCCTTTATGTTTCTTAATGTCTGTACCTACCTGCTTGAAATGGGAGCTCACTTTGTAATGATTGTATGTACCTAATTGGTCATGAAAAAAAATGTGGTTTTATTGTCACGGTCATTATCAAAAAGTATAAATGTTTTAGCAAGCATAGGTTCAGTAGGTAGAGTTTAAAAATGTACTAACTACAATGCTTAAACAAACAAGCAGATAAACAGTTTCATTATTGTACAGTACAGACAGATAACCTACCCACGTCAAAGTAAATAGGTAGGTACGCAGATATTTAACGCTATTTGTCACTGTTTATATAAAATACGGGCTTACGGTGCTAAAGGTTCGTAAAATATTCGTATTCAGGTATTCGTATTAGGTTTGTATTAAAACGATTATTTTATATAAATTTATGGATCAGAATTGGTCACAGGGTTTAGTTTATGATTGTCCTTTAATTATTATATATGGGTAATACTTAAAATAATTATTTAAAACGAAACCGCGTAAACAGCCATGCGTAATGGTATGCGAATATCACTGTAGTCTCATGCATGAATTTGACGTCATTGCTCGATAATTAACCTGTTTATATCTCGTTTTTAAATATCATAGCTACAATTCCGTTAAACGGTTCAATGACGCAGTCGCTGGTTGGTCCTAATTTACGCCTAACAATATAACATTAATATAAGATATATAAATATTTGATACCTATTATATCAACTGCAATTAAAGCAAGTTAGGTATAACCCATCAGTCAGGGATTGATAAAGTAAATGAATCATTACTGCGTAAATAGACTCGACCGCATTCCCTTAATACCACATGTGAGTAAATAAGTGTGAAGAATGACAAACGGTGTGTAAAGTTTAGAGTATTTCCATCATACTTATATACATACACACTTAATATTAAGGAAGAATCTTGTCAACTGCACAGATTGTAGGTACCTAGACTAGATAGGTATTTGCATATTAGGGTTCAAGTTATTACGAACGGCATAACGTCAGTGGTATTTGAAAATATCCATAAAAAGAATTTAGAGTAATTACTATGCTATTTTAAAAAAGTAAAAATATATTAAAAAAGTAAAAGATTAAGTATGGTCACCATACAAAAATGTGTTTTAATTATTCAATGTTTTTTTCCGTACTATAGTTACATAGTACATAAGGGTAAATACTTTAGAAAAGATACACACCTATATAGGTACTGATGTTACTGGTGGTACCCTCGGAGCCTACACTTCGCTTAGTTATTTAACAACGGTCTTTATTAATATATTTCATTAAATAACTAGTTAGATACCAGATAATAGATACTCTCGTCAAACATACACACACGAAAACTCCGAAGCAGGTACATAGAACTATTGAGAACATCAATTTGTACATTCGCTATAGTTTCGCTAACTGAACAATAAGACAAAAGAAGAACTAGCAAAAAAATACACAATTTGTAGCAGCAGACTAAATAACTATTCATTAGAGATAAAAACTTCTGTGTATAAAATACTGTGATATTTAATTATGTAACCGCAAGTGATGTGCCGGATATCTGTATCCGTGGATATCCGCCTGATATCCGCAAGAAAAAAAGATTCGTGCCCGTATCGGAATCTTTTTCGCTGATCACAAAAAGGGATACTTTATTAATATTTACCTTTTTAGAGATTATAAATACATAATACATTTGGTACATTTTGCACAAATGAATATAAAATCTATCATTGTAGTGAGTTACCAAAGTGATTGGTAGAAATTACCTGTTGTACCTTGCTAAAAATGCAAAAAATAGAGAAAGTTAAAATTTTGGTGGCACCCTCCCTGTATGACTTCGACTACCATTAAGTTTTTTTTAATCATGTTGTATGAGCTGTGTCTATATGACGTTTCGATGTTCAATCGTTCTGGCTATATTGAAAGATTGATGAGCAAATTTAAGTAGTCACTAGTTACCTTTTTTGGTTTAAAACTTTACAGCGTGATATGTGATATATTCGTAAAATGTTGGAATTTTGAGTATCCGACTTGTCTGTTTAGTATAATGAAGTATGGAATAACGCACGTAGACATGCACATTCACATACATTTAATTTTATCATATTTTGACCTAACAAGGTAGACGGGCCCTTTTGGCCCTTTTTTATGAACCCCCTATTATAGCGCTATAAGATTACTCGGGCAGGAGTTTATCTTGCATGTCTGTGGCAAAATGGAAAATGCAAATTAAATTCATAAAGTTTAACATATCGTTGAACCCCCTAAGGACTATAAAATCTATTCCGAGATTTATGACTTCTATCACAGATTTATTATAGATCGCGGACTTTATTAGACTACATTAGATAGTCTTCTTTCAAGTATCACTTGTCACCATTCCTTAAGTTGTCGTTGTACTCAGAGAAAACCCACCACTTTAAATCATTTAAGTTAACTTTGCATTTAACAAAAGTGGGTTCTCCAGGATTCAAGTTAGGGGAGTTTGCTATTTTTAAATTCACCATAACATCACTAAACTACTTAAACATTGGCATGTCAACAAAAGTATACGTAGAGTCAGTCCCCGGAAAGCGGTGTAGGTCAAGGAAAATATTTCTAAACATAACCTGACGCTAAAACTTACGTTACAATTAATATGTTAATTTTTATTTCTAATCAATTCTTTGTTAGTGCTTAAAAGTTACTAACCGTGCTGAACGAAACTTATTTTCCCTTATGTTACCCGATTTACTTAAGTACTAAAAGGGGGTCTTATTTTGAAGATATACCTACCCATGTCCGCCGGGGACTGGACGATGGATATCTCAGTAATATCTTTCTATAAATATATTTCTATAAACGTATATACATATTATGACGTTAAACTTTCATATTATTATTTTGTCACATATACAAAAAACATCATCTTATAGAAAAGTACCTAACTATGCTATGTTTGCGAAGTTATAAAAAAATATAATTAGGCTTTAATAAAACATGGTATAGTTAAACAATTTAGAACCAAAAATAAACTATTTCGCTGATATGTCTACTAAAAGCACGCGTGGCACGCGTGGTATTATTACGACTCAAAATAATCTAATTCCACTTTAGACCAATCCAATTTTGAAGTTCTTTTTAAAACCTTTTATTTAACTTGCTGTGTATGTATGATGCACTTCCCGGTATCCTATTGAGCTGAAATTTTGCATGCTTATGTGAATTCGACGACAATACAATACTATTATGACATGTAACTGATCTGATGATGGACCCGGAAGGTGGTCATAGCTCTGTAATAAAACAGCGTAATCCGATTAGTTTTTTAGGCTTGTTTGATTCGTTTTGATAAGGACTGTAGTCCTAGATGATGTCCAGGGCCTGATGATTGAGCTGGAACGTTCGTTACCTAATAAACAAGCTACTCGCGTTTTCACACGTTTGATTAATATTGGCAAAGACCCTAGCTCTACGTAACGTACCTACTACATAGTACGTATACTACGTGGATGATATTCAGGATCTGATGATAGAGCCGGAAAGTGGTCATAGGAAATCTGTAATAAGAACTACGTAATAAAATGATACCATCCACTCGATTTATAGGCTCGTTTTATTTGTTTTGGCAAATTACACGAGATAGAGATGTTTGGTAATCAAGGAGTAAAACTTTGAAAGGCCTTCATCTTGAAAATTTAGTAGCTTGTAGCGCAAATAACTTTTGGGGAGGGGGAATTAATACTAGGTAAACTTGTAACTTCTTGCGCGCTAACTACAAGTTTTGAAAATGATTTACGTAACAGAATATTGGAAATGATATAGGTAAATATTAACTAAGCACTGCTCTTGCATTAATATTTTCCTTTTAATACAAATACAAGTTTCAGAAAAAAAACATTTTTCTCACATTAATTTATATCTTTCATTCTAGTGGATTGTTCTTGTAATTTTAGCATTTTTACAATTACATATACATAGATCTAAAACGCATGAATAACAATCAGTATGATTTATTTAATGTTTATACATATTCTTAATGGACTATAAGTTTTATTCGGATTTGATTTATGAAAATTGTATATTTTAACAAATGATTATAATTACAACATTGTTTAGGGTCGATTCACGCAATTATTCAAAAAAACATTACTCAATTTTATTTCGCCCTTCCGGGGTTTTTGAACTTTTGTCTGGTGTCGGCAATACATAAGCGATAGCGTAGTAGACTCGACCCAAGTAATTTTTAATGCGTTTTCATAAAAATATATATTAGAAGAATTATAATGTAGTCCACTTGCACGTATTGTGTGCAGTATATACGCATTAGCCAAATATTTAAATTGAATAATGTTGAACATTACAGATGTTGATAGAAGCCTTAGACGTTGCAACAGGCCGTCAATAATGTAAAAACTGGACCGGTTTTTTTCTTACCGACTATAGCTATTATTCAAAATCTTTGTTATTGTCGTCTACGTTAGAAAATAGAGAATCAGTTACCCTTATTATCTGAACTGTGACAACTTAGATTACTTGGCGTCCTTGAGGCTTCGGTTCAGATATGTCTTCGTGTCTGTGAGATTTTTGGGCCATTATCATCGTAATAATGAGCGGGTGTCAAAAGTGGTGGCAAGATGTCGAAAATTGGAGGCAACGACGGCCGTAGGTATGCGAGGACGCAAGATGCGGCTGGCGTAGGGGGAGGGGCGCCCGGCATCTGAAGGTCGTCCGCATTCCTCGCGTCGCCGTCCGCTGCTACCGCGCTTACGTAGCGCCCGTCCGCACCCCACCCGCCGCACGCCGCGCGCCTCGGCCGACCGGTCTGCCCTCGCCCCGCTACGCCTGACCGCCATTACAAACTATCGCACATTTACTAAAACAAAAAACATGTTCTTATGGCTATCAAGAGCTGAGGAGCCGGAGAGGTACCGGATGCGATGAAATTTATTCGCGTCTAGTTTTTTGAAGCGATCTCGTGGTGTTACATTCCAAGAAATATTTTATACTGGCCGGTACGTCTACCTATTTAGGTTTAGTAGGCACATGCAAGGCACCCACTCAGTTTTTGTTGTCTTAAAAATTGCAGTTCTTAGACTGCTACCACTTTTAAAAGTTTTAATAAGGAATTAAGGTACCTAACAATTGTTTTTAGAAAGTGAATTCACCTTTAAAAAACAAAATTAGGTAGGTAGTAACTATGTACAATGTACATTCAGCAGGTAAACCTCACGCACGATAACTGTTTTTTCGTAAACTCGTAATATTCGTAACATTTATCCTGCTCTACTTACAATGATTGTCTGCATTGTACCTATCCCCCCATACAATCAAATGAATGAGATGGAATTAAAAATTAAACAAACCAGCAAATTGATTGTAACTATTTAATTGTATATTGATTTAAAGGTTTAAGTTTATAACTCGAAAAACATTTATCATTATGAGCATGTAGGTACCTAATATTATATTGTTCGAATTAATATCTTGGAATATATTTAATACAACCGTATAGCGACCATTACTTGCGTTCTTCAATAAAAAATGATACTTTTTTCTTCTATGCAGGATAAGTTTTCCTTCAAAGCGCTTTTAGCAATCAGGCAAACACAGGTGTTCATTGTTCGCTTATATTTTTTTGGTTACTTACAAATTTAACACATAGGTATTTGATACACAAATTATACTCGTATTATAATTATAGGTCATCCACATTAACTACTCTTATCAACTACGAATCGAATAACCGGCAGCATAAACCTTTATATCTACGGCATAATTAATATAATTATTACCTACAGAGTTCATTTTGCATTGTATCATGAAGTGCGTACGGTGACGATTCTACGTCAATAAATACGGGGACACCCTGAGGTATGAGTACATTAAGTCGGCATAGTACTGTGCACGCATTAGTTAGTAATCAACTCATTTTTCGTGTATCTACAACTGTTAGGTGCGGTTAGGGATATGAATACGGTTCATTAGTCTATATCCGCGGTTACCGATCTTTTTACGTTGATATAGAATTGTATATGTAGATGAGCGAAACCCTGAAACGACAGTGGACGATTTGCTTTCTAAATTAATTTGTTCCTTATCAATCTATAAATAATCAATGATTTATTTTTTGCGATTCAAACGTGCGAAATTTGATTTATAGAATGATTTTAAGAATTACAACTGATTAGTGTAGCGTTCAAGTGTTTCTATTCTATCAATCCTACACATTAATTAAATATACATATTGAAATTTAGTCATAAAGTAAATTCGTTTGTGATCCACCAAAAAGTACCTAACAGATACAGATCCTTTTTTTATGCAGCGGATACGGATATTCGGCACATTAATACATTTTTTTAGTAACGACTATATCGTTTATAGTTTATACTGTCACGAGAAATCTAGTGGTAATCAATACGTAACTACATATGTATGAATAATAATATCGTAAAGTTACAGATTATAGAATCATTTGACAAACTTTGGCTATCCGAATGTTTTTACTACGACCATTAATGAATAGCCTTCTCCTTTTGCCCTCAAATTTCTGGACTTTAAATTTGGATCCCATTTTGTAATCCTTTCTTGCCACAATTGGACACGTATGCGTTAGCGACCAAGTCAGAAATTATAATAAACCATTGTCACAGATAAGTATCACAAAAATAACAAATTTAACATAAATGTTAAAGAAATACATAAATTAATGGGTTTCTACCAACATGCATGCCATTATCAGTATCCAGTAATTTTTCACGAACGTCGATATCATCAGAATCAGTTAAGCCATTTTCAATATTTCATACTGACAAATATATCATGTCTGTGTGTCATCCCCTACTTGATTGATAGTTCATTTAGAATACTATAAAGTAGTGTTACCTAATATTGAACTAAATATTTTTAAGGATAGTTATTTTTGAATCACATGAAGTTGGATAAATTGAAGCCTCTGCTTCCAGCAACTAAACGAACTTTCAGTCATAATATTCAAGCCTAGTATTATTTTAACATTTGTTATGACTATGTGCACGAGTTTCTTGTTTCTGTTTTATTCGTGGATGACCAAAAGATGTTAATAAATAATTAATTAAATATTTGGCTGTTATGGATACTTCCTCCAAATTTTGATGTAGGCAATAGCCATAATTATTTTGTTTCCAATTCCATAATTATCAATTAAAAACAAAATGAACTGAACCTGGTACAGACATGATTAATAAGTTTAATAAAGAGAAAATAATAGGAGTGAATATTTATTGAATTGTTAATTATTACGTAACGGATATTTGTTTGGCCGTATATCGGACATTCAGCGAGTAAGATTTGCTAGGCTGGATATCCGGCAGGATATAGTTGCAATAGCTGCGGTACTGATCATTATAGGAATTCTAATTTATGTTAATTTTGATGAGTATGAGGAGTGTATTAGTCATATACTTATGCTAGTACTAGCTTTTTCCTATGATTCTAGTGATTAAACTTGCATACCCAAGATCTTCGAAGTCCATAAATTCTATTTGCCCATCATGATGCATTACCGTCTAAACTCTAAACCATAGATAGGCATAGCGAAAATCATCTCTATAGCTTAAAGCTTTCTCGCTCTGAACCTACATGAAAATATAATGTAATATAGTATATTTGAGTAAATAAGTAACTATTCGTGATACTAATTTCAAAATAAACGAAAAACTAAAATTATTGTAGTTAATAAAGAGATTTAATTTTTTTTATAAATACACACTTAAGGGCCGACAGCAAAATTGGTGATGCCGCTGGTTGGCATCGTAGAAACTTTGTGATTTGCAAGACACCGCATATTATAGATTCCTTAAAAATTGGTCTCTTTTCGTGAAAGTAACACTGGGAGGAGCTGCTGCAATGGTCAATGTTCATTGTTACTTGCGGCAAACTTTTTTTAAGGTGGTAGAATGCTTGTTGTTCGACTCCGGCGATACTAACGTCTAAACTATTTCTACTTAATAACAGCAGTGTTCAGAACTGCTGAGTATTGGTCTGAAGGGTGTGGCAAGGGAGATATACTTATTCCAGGCGTTCCAACTTAGTCCTCAGAGGTAGCAACGCATCTGTGGTGGATCCCAGGTAGGACTGTGATGATATGTGGGGTTGATTACAGATGTCCATAGGCGGCAATGGCTTCTTACTATCAGATGGGCTGCATGCTCGTTTGCTACTTCCTTAATATAAAAAGTCTTTACACCGCTTTTATGTATGTCGGCCCTAACACATCATTAATGCTACAAAGCGTATTACGTAACACTCAGGCGTCGATAAAAGTTACTGACTATGTACTGCTACTCTTTATGAATGTTAAGGACGGATTGAGTAGGAAACCTTTACTTATGTAACTTCATATTCGTTACAGGGCGAGTAACAGATATTTCGAGATGCGACATGCGTGCTCTGTGTTCGGTTCGCGGGCCGCTGGGCGGAGATACGCGCGCGCTCGGCGCGGGCGCGCGCCTACTGTCCCTGCGGATGCCCGGCCAGCCCCAACCGCTCCACTTCGTTGTCGAAGCCAAGGCAAGGGTCAAGGAGCTCAAATCCCTCGCCAACGCCCACGCCCAGCTACAAGGCATGTCCGATACGGAGCTCTTCGGACTAGCTATCATGCAAAGTGAGTTGCATTTGCCTTTATGTCCGATTGAATACTCATATGAATGTAATTTCTAAGGTCCGCCCAGCACGAGTGTCAGCTATTAGGATTTTCATAATATTTTTTTTGTTACAGATGGAGAATATTTATTCGTGGATTTAGAAAGCAAACTTTCCAAATACGCGCCAAAGAGTTGGAGATCGTCCCACACACATGTATGTAAATCCCACAAACATTTACTCAGTATACATCTACGTCATCTACTATTGATAAAGAGAAAACATAAAATAATTTTGGATAAAAGTAACAGGAACTTTATTTGTTTCAGGGCTTAGACGCAAACGGGAAGCCGCTGCTTGAATTACACCTAGTCGTACAGTTTCACGTGGAGAGTCCCCTTCTCTTGCACGATGAAATTGGTCGCCATTTATATTTTTTACAACTGCTGCATAATGTGCGTACCAGAGATGCACTTCCCGCCGAAATTCTATTATTGCTGATTGGATTAGCGTTACAAGCCGAATATGGAGACGAAGAAGCGTACGGTGATCAGAATTATTTTAGGATAGAAGACTATGCACCATCATCTCTAACAGGCGATTGGGTGGGGAAAGCAATACGGGCCTGCCATCGCGAACATCGCGGTCTATCCAAGGTTGATGCAGAAGTCAGATTTATACGTGAAGTTTGTCTACTTCCCGATACAATAAATTCACATAGATATCGCTTGAAACAATCTAAAACAGAATCAGAACCCGGAACTGTTTGGCTCCTCGTTACTGCTAAGGGTATAAAAATTTTACCTGATAACGGATCAGCCTCTAATTTTATTTGGAGTTCAATCGGAAAATTAAGTTTCGATCGAAAGAAGTTTGAAATAAGGACTGAAGAAGGAAAGATAACTTTATATTCATCAAGTGAAGAGAAGTGTAAATATTTATTTGCTTTATGTAAAGAGACGCACCAGTTTTCAATGAAAATTTCACCACAATTAAATGAAATATTAAGAAAAGAAGAAGATGAACGTAAAACCTGCTTTGGTTATTCCAAAACATCGTCCTTTCAGCAGTGTTCAAATAAAAATGAACAAAGAATTTCAGTAATATCATCAACAAGTTCTAACACTACATCAGGAATAGTAAGCGATAGAGTTCACTCAGAAGACGAATTAGAAATAATGATAGATTCTCCACCTGCTCCTTCTACTGAAAGTTTGGCTTTTGCGCATTTATTAGATTGCTCGAATACGTATTTAATTAGACACATTTCTCAAGAAAGTCAATCGTTAAAAAAATCTTCTTCCCTACAAATGCAAAAGCCTAAATTGAGAACGAAAAAGAACAAAGACGAAATGATTGATAACGCTCTTAAACATGACAACCCTTCAGAAGCCGGTCAGAGTTCTATGAGCCAGTCCGAAGAAACGGTTTCATTACCAGACCAGAGTGTATCAGAGACATTATCGGATAGCCTTATTTCAAATAATAAAGTAAAGTGTACTGGATCTCAGTGTTCATCCTCCTGTAGTACAGTTATAATGGCTAGGGCTGGGCTAAGTGCTCTTAGCAGGGCATCTAATGCGAGTAGCCTAGAATTAGGCTATAGCCACACAGCACAGAATTCTATGATAAGTGATATCAGCACTGCTGAAATGGAAGTTGAATATCATCAAGATACGGCTTCAGCACTATATGATGGTCTCGGACAACCAGTTACAATAGCTACATCAAGTGAAACAAGCGGAGTTTATACAATGGGAAGTTCAGAACTAACTGCTCGATCTAAAATGTCACATTATGGAAGTTATAAAGTGCTGAAAGAAAATGATCTGGCAGATTTTGATAGTGTTTCCTCTATCTTGAAAAATAAATCGGAAAGAGCTAATCTGGCATCCAGCGCACTTCGACTGCACGCAACTCTACCAGGTACAGATTGCGTTGATGGGGCGACACAGTTTTGTAGCCAAGAGCATGAAAATAAAGAAAATTTATTTCGAGAAAGAACCAATTCTAATGTCAGTGCAGCATCATTTCATGGGGATGGTAGTGATCCGACAGATAATAAACGCACATTACTTAGTGCTAGTGAATTAAGTGACCTGATTGTAGGTAGAGGTGTTTATCCAAAAAATCAATCCGTTAGTGACACATTTGATTCCGTGTCAGACTACGTACGGTTACCTCTACCATTTTCTGGAGATAGTTACCTTCAAGGTCACGAAGACACTGCACCTTCAGATGATAATTATTTAAACAATTCCTTCTTCGACCGTCCTCCAACACCTCCTACTAGAATTGATAGCCGAAAGAGTCTTAATTTATCCCTTCCAAACATTCTGGAAATAGATGGTAATAATCCCCCTGTGCCAAATTTCCCTGATAAACCACCACCTCCTTATGAATTTAATCATAAAACCTTAGTAGCACATTCTTCTCCTCAAGCGAAACCACCACCCGCATATCCAGGTACATCAATATCGTCTAAACCCACAGATAAGGAGGAAGTACCCGCGCGAGTAGTAACATCCAGACCTATGATTACAATACTTAAAGCGGAGGCCGGAGAGGTTAATGTTTCTGGTGAAAGAACATTTGCAAGCCCAATGGTATTAGAGCACAGATTTCAAAAATCGAAACGTCATCAAGCATCCAGTCGTAGAGCAGAAAGGTCAAAACTAGCTCAAGGAATTAATACTATTTCCCCATCGAGAGAAATCCCACCTCACATAGATGCAAATGTCCTTGTTGCCATGATGAAGCTGCCTCCACCCCCGCCGCCACCACGCCGGTCACGTCTACCACCACCACCGCCAATAACACGTTTACCACCACCTCCACCGCCACATAACCCCAACTTTCATCAACAGTTGTACAGTGATGTTGACTATGTGTATTACCCGTTACAAGATCCAGCTGTATCACAACAAAATTATCTTGATCACAAATTGACTGAAACTCGTGTATCAAACCTGCAAAAAAGTAGCCTACAATATAGAAGTACACCATACCTTTCTACATCTTTGTCGGTTTCGTCAACATATGGATCTATACAGAATCTCTCCGACTCCTATGTTCAGATACCCGGTGCACGAACAAGTTGGTACTCGATGACAAGCCGAACATCTCTCAGCAACCACTCTATAAATCTTGAAAGACCTCCGATTCCTACTCGTGTTCCAGAAATCCCCAGTTTCGCACGTACAAAGTCATATGAAAATATGATGAATGCTAAAGATCCACCGCCTATAAAAACTCGGCGAATGCCACCCCCACCCCCTCCGCCTTATGAACACAAAAAGAAGATCCCCACTTACCTGAGGGATTTTAATGCATTAAATACTAGCACCGCCCTGAACGAAGGAAGTGTTAGCAGAGTAAAAGACACTAATTGTGATTTAGATATAAAAACTCTCAGAGAAAAAAGCAAGAATTTGGATTTGCCACTAATAGCAGCATTGTGCAACGATCGTTCATTGATAAAGCAAACTAAAGTTTTTGGTGCTCCAAAGTTGACTAAACCAACAAGTAGTGACTGTGAAAGTGAACTTAAGTGTGCCAAGCCTATTCCAAGCACCACCGATAATGTAGATGTTAAGAGTAAATCAGACCTGTGTGTAAAAAAGACAGTTACAAATTCGCAAAAAAAGATATTGATACGAAACCCAACTGATAAGCTACCAGCATTGCCTAATTCTGAAACTCATACTCCTAGAGCTATGTCGAACACTTACGTAATGCATCCAAGTATTATTAAATCAAAAAAGAGTCAACCTAGCTCTTGACAGTTGTATTATTACTTATTGACTCTTTGTGAATCCTTCCAGTGCTATTTACTTTCACTTGATTACAGTTTAGACATAAGACTGATATTGGTTAATATTGAATTTCTAGTAATTCGAGATTTCGAAAATTGATTTCAATATTACTGTTCATTGTGACATATTAATATTCTACAAATAAATCTAGTGTGTTAACTTTTCTCATAATACAACATTAAGATTAACAATTTCATATAAATATTTATATTATTTAAACATCAACTACATCACATTAATTATAAAAATGTATTCCGCCTTTTTGGGTTAGTCAAGGAGTAAGTAATAGTTTAAATCTATAAAAAATGTGTGTTGGCCTGTTATTCCAAAACAACTAGGTATTTTTTTAAAGCTCATATGCACTATGCAATCATAATAGACATAATTTTTAACTGTCCTATCTAAATACCGCATTGAATATACATAAATACCACAGACATGTATGTCTGTGATAAATACTAATGTTAGTATTTAAGTCAAATACTAACATTAGAATTGAAAGATAAGTTATGCAGCCTTTAGTTTATTACGGTGTTGGAGGGTCATTTTAATAATATCAGAATGTTGAAATAGAAATTGAGCAAATCGTCTGAAAATTGCTTATACTTAGAGTAGATCAAATAACTAGTATAAGTATACGCAGGGCCAGTCTTAACCATGCCTAGATGGCTTTGACTTTGATAGTCACACATTTGGAATTGGGGGGAGTCATACTTTAGGCCTTTATCCCCTCTTTATATCAGGCTATTATATCCCTCAAGTGTTACGATAAATCACAATAGAATGTTTTGAGTTAGTAGGTTATTAGTATACAAGAAATTTCGAATTACTAGATCTATTGACAACACACATATTTATGTTATATATTTTTTAAACTTGTTTTAATATTGTTACACTAAAAAGTACCATTCCAATTTCTATGTTATTATAAAGGTGAGAAAACTATGGAAATAATTATCACAATACTATGTCTCATTATTAAAGTACTTATTTAATTACTTACATTCCATAGAAAAGTATTATTTAATTGATATCAAAGAAACTAAAGTGTCTGTCTATAATTTGGAGTAATAGGATTAGGATCGAATGTACGAAATATGAAATTGTACGAGTAATTGTCGAGTAATTGTCGTACGGTTTATTAATTGTCTGATACTAACGAATATTTTGGTAGATAATTAATTCTTAAATTTATTTATCAATTTTCCTCATTCCACTTTTAAGAGACATTGATATTGATCTAATAAATGTATAGGCTTCTTCTAGAATGGAGGTAGGCAGTTACCATTGCCGAGTTTACCTATACATTAGACATGTTATACGGGTTTTCATGTAAATTTTTAAGTATCTTCCCTTCTCGTGCATAGAGTATGTGAGCTTAGAAAAATGTTATTATTAATACAGACAGACACTTTGTTTATTTGCATAGATATTGCTCTAGTAATATGAGTTATGTACTTAAGGAGTATATGCAAAACAAACAGCTTGTATGTACAAAGTATTGCATTACAATGAATGTACTCACAGCGTAAAATGCACATGCATTGTTGTTGTATAACTTTATATTTTTAAATTAAAATTCTCTATATAATAGTGAATTATTGTTGTAATTTTGTATAATGTGACTAAAATACTCACTGTTTAATTACTCTGAATGTGTTTACAATGTCTAAAATGTAATAATTTAAAGCAAGTCGTTACTAAGTCATAGTAAATGATGAAAATGTAATAATTTCCGTAACTATTTATTACTACAAAGTTGTACATAACAGTTAGGAGTAGGTACAGCAATATGTTTAATGTGTACAAATGTAAAGTAAAATTCTTACATAAATACGATATTGGGTATTTTTTTTCAACCCTAATACTTTTAATGGTGTACTACTCGTTGGTTAACCTTAAGATCTTTGGATAATCACAGTTACAATTGATAACAAATATTTCACAAATTTATCAAAACTTAATATGTAATAATATAAACTTTTTAATACTTAGCAAAAGGCTCATTTAAAAACTTACAACTCCTGCGATAACTTAAGATGTAATTGTAATATCCATCACTATTTTGAGTGCTCTCGATGCACAAAACCTTTTCACATCTGATTATAGTTTCTTTTTACATTATTATTTATTTTACAAATATTTTACTGTGACGTTATCATAGTCAGGTCTTGAGCTATTGCACATGGGTAGTAATTAGAAAAAATATAAATGTATTGTTACATACAATTATTTTAACAAAAAGATTCTAAGTACATGTAATTAAAGATCCTTAGAGGTCAAAGGGCAATAAAAAAATGATATATACTAAATATAAAAAACATTTAGGAACTAAGTTTACATAGAGATTCAAAAGTGTAGTGTCTATTTCTCTAACTTTAGAATAAGACCAGAGTGAGGAGGAAAAGTTACAGAATCTAAATATAATACTTCACCGACTAGAGTGGTATTTGTGGCAGCCACTACAGTACCACGATAAAACATTGTCGACAAATCAGTTACTATCGTTGTACTCCCTAAATTTCCTACAAAGACGCAGGAATTTCTACGTGGATACCATCTCTCAATCACCACAAGGTTTTCTTCTGTTTTACGAACTTTCATATTTTTAAGTACATTGCCTTCTTTATAAATAGCTCTTAAGTAAATTGTAGGCGTATTCAATCTTAGATTGATGAAATCCTTTAAGATATTTATGTAGTGGTATCTAGGTTCCAAGACTGATTTAGAATTCCAAGGCAATATGCCAATATTGCTTTCACCGCTATTGGTTTTTCCGTTGTTTGAGAATGTCATTGGAACCAAATTATGTACATGTTCATGTTCATGATAATCTCCCTCAATATCCTGTTGAGATAAACCACCCAGACCTACTTCATCTCCATAGAATATACTAATTGTACCAGGTAATATAAATTCCAAAGCAGTGAGAGCTAATGTATTATTTGTTTGTTTGGTAGATATTCTCTCACTGTTGACATTACCAATATTCCAATGTATCCAGGGATAGTATGGTTTTTTCCAAAGTACTCCGGCCACAAGTTTTTCTATTTTGTTTTTCAAACCTGTTATTCCATTACTTAGATCCAAGTGAACATCAATGAGATCAATTCTGTTCAGAAATATTTCATGGGCATTGCCTTTACTATTCATAACCTTTTCCAACGCTTCTTCACTTGCCATTAATATTTTGCCACTTCCTATTATTTGCTTCCATATTTGCAGTGATTTTCCTAAATTCAAATCACCTGCATATCTTTCTAAATTTTTCAAGTAGAAACCATCAACTCCTTGAGTTCTCGCCCAGTGTGCAATAGCCACAGTTGTTACATCAATGTACTTTACTGTAGTGTCATTAGTAAGCAACATAGTATGATTTGGTTTCAAAGGTGATATAGGAACTGCCATTGTCAAAACGGGGATGTCCAAAATAATGCGCATGTCTCTTTCGTGGACGGCAGTTACCAAATCTTGAAAATCTGCTAATACACCCAAAGTCCTGTCTATACGAAGAAGTGAGGTAGTATTATAATAGTGTTCAGGATATTCATGAGCTTCAAATATGTAGTTCAGATGGATTGATACTGCACCTAAATCTCTAATGTAATCAAGTTTCTTGATAAGACCTTTTATGTCTCCGATACCATCATTGTTGGAGTCTTTAAAGCTAGCAGGAAATACTTCATAGAATACCTTTCCTTGGTACCATGGAAGATCTGGGTTACAAGTTTTTGGCATTTGAACAACCATTGTTATAATAGCTGCTAAGCATGCAACTAGGCCTGATAGAACAAACCATAGGAGAACTTTTCTAATGACACCCCAGTTCCAATTGACAAAGCTTGGTAATTTTCGGTTGTTAATGTTGAGGCTGCCATTGAGTTTGTAGCCTTCAGGCTGAAATATCAAGATACTTAATATTACTAACTGTAGTGAATTTTCATTATCTCATATAAGATGCCTCAATCGTCAAATTAGAAACAGTGAGATTGAGCAAATTATTGAACACTTACCTGTCCCAAAATAATATCACCGTTCTTGCTGAGGGTCTGATAGTCCAACATGCTAATATTGTTAATAAGTTGTGCACTGACTGGATCTTGGACAACTGAATTGGAATCTGCCGAAGAACTCGAGTCCCCAGCACATGCATCTGTAAAATTACGAAATTTGTTTGCAATGGGTGTCATAAAGCTGCATATCATTAATTGATTAGTTAACAATACACTCCTAAAGACATTGATAGGTTTCAGTTTTTCGACTGCTTTAAACTGGAATTTATTCTTGTTAGGAATGTGATGTGATAACTGTCATACATTCCTAGCTTCTCCACAATCAAAGATTATTAGTTCACCTTTCAAATATAATAGACACATGATTTAAAAAATACTTAATGTAATTTTAGCATTCAATAAGTTGAATTCAAGCAAAACTGGTGGTCTGTAGTGGAACAATATGAGCCCTTTATTCTACTTTGCTATGTAGTTACTTTTCAAATGTGATCCTTATGAGTAACACTATCAGATGGTGCAATAATATAGGCGGTTATTTTTTTTTTTTAAATAAACTTGTTTGATTTTACTACAGAAATTGATTTTTCAAAAGTAGTTTTTATCAAAATCGGCTTTGTTAATTTTTCAACATTTTTCGATACTCCTAATAGTTTTGGCCATTCACACACACACTTTAAAAAATCACCCTGTATATGATGTATATGTTAGAATTAAGAAAAGTATAGATAGGGTATGTATACAACAAGCATGACATACTAAGAACTGAACCGGATAATTCTGCTGAATATTTGATTCAGTAAGCAATTAATGAGGCAATGTTTCTTATTCAGTTCAGTAGAAAAAAACACATTCGGCGCATCACTACTCCAAATCTATAAATCAGTACTTCAAATACTTACCAGGATTTTGCAAGGTGACCATTTTCGCATCATTGATGTCATCATCTAAGCTTAAGAATGGTTCTTCGTTAATTTCTTCTGAGAGTGGATGTTTAAAGTCAATCGGCGTTGGACTGGGAGTCAACAGCAAGCACGTCGAGGACTTCACGCCACGCAAATAATCTAATGTCTCTAACCCCTCAGCCACTCCATTACTATTACTGCTCTCCGGTATTTCATTCATTTTTAAATGAGTATCTTCAAAATGTGTTCGACTAACACGAGATTCTTATTATCACAATCAATTTTGTTAAATCATATCTGCTCCATTCCGGTCTATTTTGGGATTTGGGAAGGTCTTCACTAATTGCTAGTATTGCTACACGAAACTGAAACATCAATGTTTAATTTTATTGTTCAGTAAAAGTTCATAAGGATGTATGTAATAACATAGCACAGTTTATGTACGAAGCATACATTGAAAAAGTCTTCTAATATATATAATTTAATGAATGTAGAAGAAGCGATTCCTACCAAATAAAATGCGAATTAATCAATTTTTCGCATTTGTAATTTTATAGTTTAGTACGAAATTTGTGACATTGACAATTGACAATTTGACTATTTTATTTTATAAAGTTGACTTTGACAACAAAAACGTTCCAGTAACCGACCAAAAGGCACAAGACCGCAACAGTTAAAATTTGCGTTCCGGCAATGGAAAGGCGAAATTTGTAAATGAAATGAACTTATTGTAACGATGTATGAGTGTGTCAAACGATAAGTCCTACTCATTATTATATGAGAGAAGTCGGTACGACGTGGTTTGCTATTAGCGATCAGTGCGATCGAAGGTGGAAAAGTGGAACGATAAAGCGAGCAATAAAGTCAATGCAAACTTTGTCTGGAACACACTTAGTACTTCCGATTATCGTCAGCAACGCTCTTATCTGATAATGCTAAAATTCCCATAGCAATCTATACAAATAAATAAAATTGAAGTGCCTGTTTGTGATTTCAAAATAACAACTTTTTAGTCAATGTATACACAATACCTACAACAAAAATGCAATTTAAAAAAAATATAAATAAAGAATATAAATAAAGTTTGGCTTTAAAGGACTTGAATCCATAGCTATAAAACATTTACTATGTATAAATATTGACCTTGGAGGAATAATAGGTATTGACAGTCTTTGCATGTCATAATGACATATGATATTGACATCATATGATTGACAAAGGAAAGAAAGGAAAAAGGAATGAAAAGGAAATTAAATAGTATCCATATCACGATACAATTTAATGTGATGCAATGTTTATTGAGATTAATTTAAAACGTACAAAAAGTTAACTAACAAGATTTGTTAAAAATCACAATCTACCATGATTTTTTCAAAAAGTGTTTTAGTATTAGTGACTGTGCTAGTGTTCACGTCAATAATTATTGCAAATATTATGAACTTAATTGCAACAGATCATAATTTTTACACTGAAAATCAAATTGTGGAAAACTTCACTAGTTATCTGGGTGCGAAGTATGGTCGCATAACTGATACACCTGACAACATAATATGGTTTTTACAGGTATCGTTTTGTTATCACCATTGTTAGCTTTCTTCCTTACTTACTTAGACTAATCTACGAAGAAACCGAAAATCTTTTGCATTCTCTGAAATAATCTCATCTCCTTATTCAATATATTTCCTACGTCATTAATCCCCTAAATTTTTTCTCGTACTCATAACTTGCATCCACACATTCATTATTAAATGCAAACACCAAACCTATATACACAGAATCACACTTGCACCTACACACATTATTACACAAACACAAACACACACACACGCACATACACATGTACACATACTCACACAAACAAATGTTTATCATACAGTCTTCCGCAGGAGGGCACTGGTGACCTGTAATCCAGATTTCCCATACCTATAATAAGCACCAGGCTCTCACTTCGTAAGGTTAAGATATCCATATGTTTTAAATCTTTGTACCTTAGCCTAAGACCTTCTTTGTGAGAGAAATAAACTATTTTCATTCATTCTTTCATTACTGATGAGATTTAAGGGTAATCTAATTGTTGCAGATATCTGACATACATATAAGTATTTTCCGCGATCCTGGAAGGATAACACACTTTCAACAGTTTTGTGACAATACTGTGAAGAGGATTAAACCAACCCTTGTATTGGCAACGGGAGATCTTACCGATGCGAAAGCTAAAGATAACTTAGGGAGCTCCCAAGTGAAGTATGAGTGGGTGTACTATCACAACATAATAAAGGAGTCCAGGGTTACAGATCATACCATCTGGTTAGACATTAGAGGGAATCATGGTACGTACTTGGTAATTTTAACTTTTTTATATATCAAGGTTCGTGTGACCTGGGAAGGCGTAAAAAAATAATGTGCGTATAACTACTGAATGTTTTAAGGAATTTAAAGAATTGGTGCATTTTTTCAGATAACTTCAATATCCGAACTCTCAATGCTGAAGAGAATTATTTCAGAAACTATTCTGTTCAAGGCTTAAACAATACTCGCTCATATCTATATTTTGTTAATAAAAATGGGGTAAATGCAGCATTTTTAGGAATTGATGCATGTCCAGAACCAGGTTTGAGGAGACCTTTTAATTTCATTGGGATATTAGATGCACAAGAACAACAGAATATTCAAAAACTTAAAGTAGAAGCGGAGAAGAAGGCTGATCATATTGTTTGGTTTGGTCACTACCCCACATCATGCATATTGTGCCTAGAAAAAGAATCAGAGATATTAGACTTACGTAAACTAATTGGTAACAGCAGTGCATCGCAGGCTTACTTTTGTGGCCACCTTCATTCTATGGGTGGGTTGGTCCCAAGGATGTATACTAAACACAAATATGGTTTCTTGGAGTTGGAATTAAGTGACTGGAAAGATAACAGAATGTTTCGTTTGGCTGCCATAGATCACGGAATGTTCTCCTTTACGGACCAGAGACATAATAATTGGCCAATCATACTAGTGACCAATCCAAAACATGCACAGTACATGTTGCCTGGTCATGAACCTCTTGGTTTAATGCCAGATTCAACCCACATCAGAATACTCGCCTTTAGTGACGTGGATTTAAAAAGTGTAAAGATATCTTTTGATAAAGAGAGTTGGATGGAATGCAAAGCTGTTAAAGAGTCATTGTATGTCTACGAGTGGTTGCCTCACTTATTTAAAGGAGGTGTACATAATTTGTATGTTATTGCGATTGATGAAGAGGGGAAGCAGACCATTATTAAACATCCATTTTCATTGGATGGTTCCTCGTTAAGATTTGAAGTTACTCCAAGGATTCTTTTAATGTCAGATGCTGGAGCAGTGGTGCGTATGAATGTATTTACGTATTTGCTACATATTGTATTAAATTTAAATAGCTTTAATAATTTTACATATTATTTGTTAATGATTACATTATTTTAATTTGAACCATCATTGTTATTAAATTGTAATTAATTTCAGTTTCAGACAATATTCGCAATACTCCTCCTGCTAAATGTATTACCACTAGTATTCTTGAGATTTGGAAAGCGACCACCTAAATATCGTCGAAAAACAACTCGACAAATTCTGAGAAGAGTTTGGTTATTGAGTAAAATTGATAGAATTTTCTATCCAATAGTTTTATATGCACTCTATATACCTTTTGGACCTTGGGCTATTGGAGAACTCATTGATGGATACATAGGAGCTATATTTGCATGGGGAATATTAATCAGAGGAGTCTTTATACCTGAGCCTTTTACATACATGTATGGTGGTGTTCAACTTATGTTCGTGCAGATTCCACTTATTTTTGTATTGGCGCATAGTATAGAAAACCGATTATGCGGTCAAAACATAAGGGGGTTAAGACTGCTGATAAGAAACTTACCCTTTATATTTTTACTTTCAATTCAACTATTGTTAGCCTATTTCTTTTGGCTTGAATATGGTACAATGGCGCTATTGTTTGGACCTTTGAGAACATGGAGCATTGCATTGAGTACAATATTGTGGTATAAAACATTGACACTGCCTACAGAATATTGCAGGTAATTTAAAAAATATTATTTAATTTATGCTTTCTCTTTAATCAATTTTATTATATAGATACCTATCACTTTAAATGGTAATATTTATCTGATACATGTGTTCATTTGTCACCAACTTTATTGTGTAATTTGTTTTATTTTCAGATATTTGACGAAGTTATATGAAACGCCATCTTAGTCAAGTCAACATCAATTGGATTACCTTGCTGATAAATATTTGTATATTTGTGTAAAAAAGATGTATATTGTATATGTCTGTTGTACGCTTGACCATTTTATTTAAAGATTTGTAAGATATTTATGTAGATAGATTTAATGTACATAGACAATCAATCAACGATTATTTCAATTGTGAGTATTAATTTGCACCAAAGATTTACTAGTGAGGACATTCCGATAGACGCTATTAGCTTTTTTTAAGTTATTTTAACATTGTCAGTTGAATTATTTATGTAACGATTCGAAGTTTTTGTTATTATAATAGAGCAATTGTGATCTAGTACTATGAAAATGAAAAAACGAAAAAAATGTGCAATTAGCGTTCAAAACGACATATGTAGATCTAGTTACTATTTTTGGAAAAGTGAAATGTAAAGAATACATACCGAATAGGTGACAATGTAATATTTTATGCGTAATAAAGATAAAGTAAAATGCTTGCAAAATATTTTTCTGGAGTTATTATAGCTCAGAACAATATAAGTAGGTACTTATATTCAAAAACAAAATGCTAAGTATGATCTGTTAACTCATTTTTACTTAAAGTCATGGCTTTTCCAATGGCGCAATTTGGTATTAGACATTAGGGCTTTAATACCAAGTTGAAATGTTTTGTTTGTAACAATATATTATATTGAATTTTAAGTACAATTGCGTATTAAATAATAATAAATTCCGCCATTTATAGGTAGGCCTGTGTAGCAAACATGACTTAGTTATTTGGCGTTCCGGGTTAAAATATTTTTTGCCGCCTATGGCACATGGATCAAAAATGAAAAATATCAAGTCATTTATATGTGTCATTACGCGTAATTCGTAAGAGAAACTTATTATGAAAGTTAATACGTATCTACTGAATCGATTCGTACTTATCCTTTCTTACGTTTAGATTTATTATAACGGGGATGTAGCCCCATTTATTTACATAGTATTGAATGTATTTTTACAGAATTAGCAACGATAAGTATGGCTCATATTCAATTACCCAGCTGAAATGATTTAATTAATATTGTCATTTTACGCGCTCCAGAGTAATGATAATAATAAAAACAGTATTTCAAATCTCAATGTGTCTATCTAGTTATTGATTATATTATTAAATTTCTTCTAGCAATATTATAAATTCTAGCAAGTTCATAGATGCTGAACTTATGTTTTATGATTTATTATTATTTATGTAAAGTAGGTACTTACGTAATAATAAATTTACAAGTAGGTATATTTGTTATGTTACCAGTGGCTATAAAAGACAAATGAACAATAATTCTTTATAATATTATTAATCGCTAAAGATGTATATAGAACGTAGGTAAATAGTAGATAATAATAAAACTATACCACTATCCTATTTTTTATTATTTTTAAATTAAACAAAAAAATTAAACAATTAAAGTATTGTATTATTATTATTGTATTGTAAAAAGTATTATTATTACTGCTCGTGACATTTACTTTTCAAAAAATGATCTCTTTAAATTTATGTTAATGACTATTAAAATATAGAAAAAAATGTAACGTAAAATATGTATACCGGACATAAAATATTTTTTCTTCGTTAAATTTATTTACCTACTAATTTCACTTTATATGGTGACCATAATACGCGATGAATATGTTGGTCGTCTATTTTCTGAATAAGTTGCCATACAATTTAAAATAAAATGTATATTATATGTGCTATTTACGGGTGCATATAACAGTGAGTGGTTATCTAAATATGCACTGGGGTACGGCTTGAGGAATCTAAATGTGAATTGCGTGACTCAGCGCAATTTTAAGAATAGGATCTCATGTAGCTCTTTAATATTAGTATCTACTTAATATTTTGTATGCCCATCATACAACATGGCGCCTTTACCGCTACAAGGATTTTAGATCTAGAAGCAGAATCCTGTGTACATTTTGGAAGATATTATAAAAAATAAGAGAACAAATATAGCATAAATAATACTTAGTCTTACATGATCAATTCATACACGTGTATTTGGGTATATTGTACTTATATAACGTATTACAAATTGTTTGTAAACTGCCTTGCGATCTAATTCAAATTAAACAATTTATTTGACTGAGGCGTGGATTTAAGCCGCCTAGGGGTGAGTATTGAATTTACCGTTCGGTGATGGATTGCCAATAATAAATTTGTAAAATTTTGCTGCCCGTATAAAGTGCTACCAGCTCCACTTATGTAATCGACAAATTCATAGCAATTTGATTGACCGTACCTATATACTCCTATCATTACCAATTTATTGGTCAATGTTTATCTACTGTAGATAAAATGGTATGTAATTTTGTGACACGAAATAAAATATATTTACTATATACTTACAGGCTTTATATGTATCATTAATTGTATCCCTCCATTTAGGTTAAGTATTGTCTATTTCGTTATAATAAGTGTCTAAGAATGTAGAATCTTCATTTTTTTCACAAACACAATCACTTATTATCTTTGTAGGAATACCTACTGTAATTAAGTATTATTATATAAAACCAAAAATCCCATGGCTTAAAATTAAAAAGAGAAAAACAAAGACTATGTGAAAAACGAACTTAATTTTGTATGTATTCTGAATTTTTTGTATGTCTTTTCAATTTAAGCATGTGGGATTTTGTCGCTTTGTTCCTATGGCATATACCTATATCGTTTTGCCGGTCGTTATAAGTTTAATAATTATGCTACTAATATACTTTCTACGAATGCGCTAATAATAAAAATAACTTTTTGTCGACAAGTTTGTTGACCATTTTAATTGAATCATGTTAAATATAATTAAAAATCTCTTATTGTTTCATACTGGACTAAAAGATTCATTACTATGTTAGTAAAAAAACACATGAAACCTTACTTATTGCACTATATAACAAAATCTATGGGATATACCTAAATAACAAAAAATGTAAAGGTAAACCATACATTTTATTTCTTTAATCCTCGCCATACATACATAATATTAAATAACTATACAATTACAAATATAATGCGAAGACAGCGTACGTACGTACATACAAATAAGACCAAACTATACTGTGCATACTTAACATACTAATCTAACCTACCTAAAATTGGACGATGTTATGCAGAAAAGATTCAGTCAACATTTTGTGTGAAATCTAGTTACAGACATATCCGCAATCTAATAATCAAGTTTCTAGTTTTATATACGTACAAGACATCCTGGTAGTTTGTTCAAACTCATCTTACAAAAGTTTAACTGTATCAAACGTAGCTAAACTTATGACTTTTCTATTAATAGTAAAAAAAATGTTGGATCTTTTCTGCATAACAGGGTCCAATTGACAAAAGAACTGACATATTTATTCTAGGGGGCTCAAGCCTCCTATGCTCCATATCATGAGAATTTTCGTCATACATACTTTCAAAGCCTATTACGTAATATAAGGCTTATGAACTCGTATATAAACCTTAAATAACTATGTTACGTATATTTTTTTACCAAGTTCATAATCATTAGATAACTACAGGATAGGACCAAAAACATAACATTTTCTCATCATGAAGTCCATGTAATTTTCATTTAATAGCTATAAAATATAATTTACGTCTTAGAGGAATAAAAATTGTGTCATTGAAAAATACATATAGAACACAATACAGACATTTTATGTAACTACCTATTTAAATCTACTCTAAACTATGAGATTCACATTTTATTGCAAATGTATTAGCAAATATTGGCATAGATACGATGTCATACGATAGGACAATGTCAATTCCTTAGGTAAGGTAGGTAATAGGTAGGTATGTGTATAATATGTTTGCACTTACTGCTTATAAAAAAGTACATAGGTATTAAGGTACGTACTTACGCATCCTTATTTTATAATCTCAATAAATTAACATGTCATTTTCATTGTCACAAAATTTACGAAAATAAATATTTACAGAGTATTTACTGTATCTAGGTACATACCTATTAAAATTAAACCATAACCTTAGACTTTCTATTAGATCAACTATTGCACCGTGTATCGGTATAATAACTTACAACACTAAAAATGTAGTCGATGTTGGAAGACTTAACGTTTAAAAATATCTTTGATCAGATCAATATTTTCAAGACTTATCTATTAAGTACCTACGATATAACTAATACTTGCCTACACCTTGCAGTTTTAGGCGTATATTATTTATACTTACACATACTTTAAGAGGGAAGAAAGATTTATCTACAAGCTCTATAAACTTTGAATCGTAAGACACATAAAAGAGTTATTTTTAGTAATATAATCCATATCACTAATGCAATTATGTCATGTGTGATGTCCATTGAAAGTCCTAAATGTTCTAAATAATCGCTAGGTTTTCTAAACAAGCAATATATTTTGTTGCACGGTAACTTAGGTCGTTGGAAACCGTAGGCTGTTTGGAGAAAAGCGTCGAACGCGTATCGGAAGTACGATATGTTCGCGAACGGTCGGAGGTACTTCGGCATCTCTTGGTAGGGGATGAAGAACTCTGAGAACATCAGCATTGGAATGTTTGCTGCTGGGATCACGAAAAGACCGAGCTGAAACGAAAACGACCTTATGAACACCATAGATAATTATCTCAATTAAACTTGCACAATTGTAGGTACTTAATCCTATAAATTACATTTAGTATAAATGATATTTTATAATTTTCGAAACGTTACTGTCTCAAAAAGTTACTGTATAGTGGCAAATACTGACAATACGCCAGGGATGTAATCATAGAGTTACTTATGTGTAGGAAAGATGGAATAGAGAAGTCTATCCCGGCATTCCTTTTTCAATCCCGGATGTTACGGATTTTGACGGATAATCCTGTTACCTTTAGAAAATCATCTCTAGTAAAAAGTTTCGATAACAATATCTACCTTAACTCCGCAAGCCGCTCCGATAACCAAACCAAAAGTCTGGGCTAATATCGTGATTAATACACATATAGACCACGCGGTTCCAATACGGAAAGCCTCCATAGGTTGCGAGGTAAAGTACCACGCTGGCAACACGAATATTGTCGCACATAATATCTGAAACATAATGATAACTTACTGATCGTATTACCTGACATTTCTTTTCGTATTTAATAGAAGTAGCAAACGAGTGGTGGATTACAACTTGACGGCAAGTGGTCATAGCCGCCCATGGACATCTACTTATAATTTAATTGTTGCCAATATTTAGGATTAAGATGGTACCCTCATACGAGTATGTATGACATAAATAAAAGCTGCAATTTTTGTTTACAATTTTATTTAATCAAAATTTTAAATATTGATATTATATGAAAGTCGTTTACATGAATTCACAACTTACCTGTACTGGTAAATCGACTATGATTTTTGAAGCGCAATATGTCGATAAGTAATACCATTTATTCAGATGTTCCTGAAGCACTACTGTTGATTCTACAGGAACTGAAAGTAAAGTTTATCTTTAAGGAAAACTTACAATAATTACAAATTAACGATCTTATTTAACAGAAGTAACTATAAAATACAAATATAAGTATTAGCTATTATTGTTATCAATAAGGCTAGACCTATAGGACACGGCACATAAAATAATTAAGTACCCAATCCATAGCATACAAGTAAACATTTTTTAAATGCAGTCTATTTCTTATATCCTTTGTGTTTATAAAACTTACATGTATGTATGGTTGGCATGGCGTTAGAGAAATACAGAAACAGCAAGAAGAAGAACAGGCAGCCAGTGTTAGAGAGCATACGTCCAGCATCGTCGCCTGCGCCACTGTAGAGAGCACCCAGCAACAATGCCACTATGAAGTGTGTTACCACACGCACCTGAATTAGGAAAAAAACATTTATAAAACAAGCTTAATAAGTAGCTTTCCGCTGTCTGTCCCCATGTATGCTTAGATTTTTAAAACTACTCAACAGATTTTGATGTATTTTTTAATACATAGAGTTCAAGAGGAAGGTTTATATTATACATTTATAATAAAATCTATTATACAGAGAGAAGCGTGCGAAGCCGTGTAGTAGGTACCTACGGTTATATAGCGCGTAGAAACAAATTATATGTGCAATAAAAATAGGTAGGTGTACGAGTATGCTAATTTTGGTATGGGCTTAAAATAGAACATAAGTCTGATTCATAAAGTATGTAAATTTTATATATCTATGTACATTTTTAATTATTAAGATATTAAAGAAATTATCGTTTGGCAACAAAGAACAGCAAAGTTGGCATGGATAGCTTTTACTTATACAACGCACGAGCTTTACATCGGTTTTTTTACGTCGCCAGTAAAAATCTCGCTGGTAGATTGCCGCAAACCGCGGTTATGAGTTGACGAGTATCAAAAGGGGCTGTTTAGATAGCTCGTGTATGACCAACGACCAACGACGAGCCGCGAGTAAAACCACTATAACTAATCTTTACCGAGGTCTTAAGACTCTTAAGCCCCTTAGCGTTCGTTGCCTTCGAGAACGGGTGTCCGTCGCTACTCTGCTGCACGCATATGTACCTACGCTACGCTGTACGTTATTATTCTGAGAATGTAAGGAAATTGAATATTGGGAAACCTACGTGTTTGAGTTTTTCATTCCAAGTCGTACGTGATAATAATGATACCTGTGTTAAATGCACATCTCGTAGGGCCCCAAGATATCCTCGTTTCAGCAACGCACCCATTTGTTGCCAACAGTTGGCATTGTATGTGTTCCCGTATGAGGTACTCATGCTAGTCGTAAGTAACGCCTCCGCTTCTATCGAACTGTCTAAAACAATATTATATTATCAAAAATTTTGCAATTTATAAATAAGTAGACAAGTATATTTTATTTGTTAATCATGCTTAAGTAATTAAACAAAACGTACGAGTTACCTAGAAGTACAATAAGCTTGAAAAAACGGTCCGCACTCCATATTAATATAATAATTATCATAAATAGGAAATTATGTGGGCATATAGGAAATTAAGTTTAAAATATCACAAGCAAGGTAAACATCTTACCGTTGGTACGAGTTAGGTGAACAAAACCATTCGCATAAAGCCAAGTCAAGTTATAAAACAGGATTTGCTTTATAACTGTTTAAAATAAAACTCATACCTACCTACTTTTATCATCATCAAACGAACTACGAATTATTGTGTTTTCGAGCGGCTAATTTAGGACTATATAGGTACTTAACCAACATTTTATCTTAATAATATTCCTATCTAAGTACCCCCCCTACTTTACCTACAAAATCATCATCAGATATACCTACGAGTAGTTTTTTTAACATTAAAAAAGTTTTTTTTCATGACATCATACCTTTCTCGTTTCTGCGGCGTACATCTTTCTCTGCAATCTTCTTCATTTCAAATGCATAGGTCCGTGCTTCTTGTTCCAATAACGCTAAATTGCCATTGTGTTCACCAGTCGCTATTTCTAGAACTGAACATATTCTTACTTGAGTAGGTTGTAAAAGTAAATGAGAATTTAAGTTGATTGTTCATTGATGGTCGATTGTTTCTTTGTCTTATTACTAATAGGCGCTTATTATAGAAACCAGTAGGTAGTTTAGGAGGTTGATAGGATTTTTTACTCTGAAACTATTTAGAGATTGTGCATAAGTAACATTTTTTTTGGGATAACTATTTTTTGGGATACTCTTTTTATTGATTACTATAAAAAATAATCGTGTTATGTATACGAGTAGGTATATCTTTCATAATTCAATTCCAGCAGTTTCCTCCAATAAAAAAAGTGGAACCTGTTTCATAAATTTAAATAAACGTAAAATTTGTATATTTAGGTATAATATAAATCGAACACCTTTTCCTTAATGCTATTTTTAGCAATAACTATAAGGAAGTCGGTAAAATAATCCCAGGTAGAACTTACTGTAATCAGCCATATTGTAATACAGAGGGCAAGCTAATCCTGATAGCTTAAGAACATTGGGGATGTCGACTATTGCACCGGCGTAGAGAGTCCGTCCATTTGCGAGAAGAATAACATCGTCAGCTGATGTGAAGAGTTGAGAGGATGGCTGGTGGATCACGCAGGCCACTGTCCTTCCGCCTCTTGCCACAGCTTGGAGAGCTTTTGATACTGACATCGATGAGACTGAGTCCAACCCACTGCCGGAGAGGAAACAAGTAAGTATTACAAGTAAATACTTGAAGTAATTTTCTAACTAAAGTTCGTTAAAGATTGGATTTAGAAATCGGTTTGTATGCATCTGATTTCCCATGTTTCGTTTCGACTATACTTAGACCTAGACTAGACCTCTGTAACCAATTCCTTATAGAACAGGAATTATAACTTAATCCGATCACATATGTATGTGTGGCCACTCCTTCTATCCATCTTAATCTGGATTATTCCTACCCATACCAATGGGCTAGTCATCGCGTAGGTATATCATACATAAAACTTAAATATTAAGTAACGTATTTTAGAACTAATCAATTTTATAAATTTTATTATTAAGTAGGTTTCTATCCAAGCCGGGCGTAATTATCTGGAGCATCTTCAGATTGTAGTTTTTTATCTGGAGTTATTTTTTTGCGGATGGTATGAAATGTACTAATTATGATTAAGATTCTCACTCGCAGACATGATAATTATATTGCGAGGAAAATAAATAGTTTAAATTAATGTATGATTTAAAATTACTAAAAGTAGTTATTTATTTTTGATTTTATATTCGTAGTGCACATCGATGTTAGTGGATTTTTCAGTTTTATTATATTATTCGTCTACTTTCACACAATAATAAGGATTGCGTTTAAGAATGATTAAAAAACCGATAAATTGAGACAACGGCGGCTATCAAAGTCATATTTCTTTGTTGCTTGCAAAATTTATGAAAAGTACTGCTAAATGCTGGTTTGTAAGTTGGTCGTGGTAAACAGAGATACCTACCTAAAATATGTGGGCTTTCGAACTTAATCCTCAATTCTGCCCTATATGGTTTTGAATGTCGATGGCTGATGATCACTCTACACTTGACTTATTTAAAACAACATATTCAATAAGTCCATGACATGTGGACATCATGATTATGATTACGAAATAACAGGGTTAAAGTTGAACTTCATAGCGATATATATATGATAAAATTTGTGTGGCTCCGTATATTTTAAAATAACTGTAATGTTTTAATATATATGTATTAAGTAACGCTTGAGCTTGCAAAAATGTGTTAAAAACATATGCTAGTCACGTGAATACAAATCTGAATGATTTATTAACGTTTTTATGTTAATTAGAACCTTTTGACGTAAGAGAATTCATTAAGAATCATATGAGTATATGGTAAAAAAATGTAAATAAGTTTTTTTCTTAAAAAATATAATCTAAATAATTCTCTGAGATAAATAATTGTGCTCAATGTTGCTGACCACGTTGATTTATGTTTTAGCACTGGTATGTATATATTTTTTTCTACATGAGAATAAATCTAATTAAGTACCTACTATATAGCTCCCTACTTCATAAAGACGACGTAGGTATATCATAATTATATTAAAAAACTTATAATACAGGTTTTGACCAAATTGCTAATGTCTGATTACCCTGACGTTACACTATGAGATAAAAAAGAAACAGGTTCTAAAAGTAATAAACATTCCTTACATCTTAGTTAAAATTCGGCAATATCATGCAGTATCACATTTTGAAAGATATTTATAGATACAAACCAAGCTGATATTTCTACAAATGTAGAAACCTAATTAAGTCTTTAAAAGCTTTGATCGCCATTTTGAATTTACCGCAAAGTAATATTGCCTTGAAGTTTATTTTTATACGATGTAAATTCGATTTCTTTTAGTTTTGTAGTTGAATATATTAAATATAGTAATATGAAAACTCATTTTAAAAGATTGATACTTTGTAGTGTCAGCGTAGTACCTACCAGCGTAGTGCGTACCATGGATATGTCTCATCAGTGCTGTTATACGGCCTCTTATTGTGGGGAAACTCGGTGGACATAGTAAAAGCCTTTCGAATTCAAAAAAAATGTGTAAGAGCTATTTGTGGTGCTTGGCACATGGACTCTTGTAAACCATTATTTAAAAAATGTCGAATCCTGCCACTGACATGTATGTATATTAGGGAAGTCTGTTTGTTTGTCAAGCAATACCCGCAGTATTTTAAAATCCAACCCCAATATGGAAGCAGGAATGCAGACAAAAATAAATTTAAACTATTAATACCAAAGTCTCGATTGGAATTATTTAGAAAAAATGCTTATCCTATGGCCATAAAAATATATAATAAATTACCAGACACATACAAAAATCGGACATTTAATATTTTTAAACAAAAAATTACAGAATGGCTTATGCAACACTGCTTTTATGACATAAATGAATATTTCCGACATACAGAATAATAATGACATGTTATAACTAAATGATGATGATATATATTTATGAAAATTTAATTTAATCTTTAATATGTTCTAAAATTTTAATGTATAATAATTACAGTTTATTAATATTGTTATTTTTATAATTGACATGATTGCACACCATTGTTATGGTAGAATGTATGAACTTGACTTACTGTAACATCTTTGTATACTACATTCTTGCAATAAAATAATTTCATTTCATTTCATTTCAAAAATAAAGTGCCTGACGGACTTAAAACGTTTATTGACCATAGTTGCCTTTTAAACATAATATCCACACAAGCAAAACTTTTAATATATTAAACATAAAATTTGGTAGTATAACCAAACAATAAATAACTACCGAAAATGGTCTACGGTAGTTTGTATAAACAGTCGATAAACTTTAAAGTCATAATTTAAACTGTCTGGACCGCAGTACCGCCCTTGTGGTGTTCCAACTCCAGGAAATAGGATATATAGATTGGATTGAGCTCCTAGGAAATACCGGCGTTAGCATCCTAACTTAGATTTATAGGCTTTTTAGCACATCCGTGTAGATATCCGGCTCGGAGGACCAAGCTGGGAGAATGTTTAGAACAATGTTTAAAACTCGTTACTTTGTTAAACACTAGTGTTGTAAAATGTTAATAATAATGCATCTAATTATATTTAATTAATGGCAAAAAGACATTGGAAACGTTTTTTATTTATAACAATAATTTGCTAAAGTAAATAAAATAGTACTTAACTTAGATTAATAAATAATATATATTTTACTGTTAGGAAATATCAATCAATGTACCGACTAATTAATTAATTTATGTATCAACCCATCTTTTTTCAGCCCAAATCTAAAAAAAAATGCAACAAACATAAGACTATAATTTTTCTTACTCGTACAATAAAGTTGAAAAAAATGTTATAGAAGTTATGTATTAAGTGACAAGTTCTTAGTTTTCCCCCGCATCCATTGAAACGCGAAAGGAAATAAGAATCTCATAATGTAAATCCAGTCGCAATCCGGTATAATCCGGAACGCGCCGGTAATTCCCCGACTTGGCTCTAAGTCGCTAAGAACATCGCCCTAATGCGGAGATATGAAAATAATGGCGCCGTAACGCTAAAATCCTATATTGCATTTGATGTGTTTTTCACCTGAGAGCACTTACTTAAGAATCTGGTTTAGTTTTGACGTAATGGAAATGTCACGAAGCGAGCATAACCCTTATATTGTGAGAATTGTGCCTGATGTACCAAGTTAAGCAAGTTTGGGTTCAGTCGGCAATTGGATGGGTAATCTCTAGTGGCTAACCCATGAATTACTGTGATTCAGAGGATATGTTAAATCGCAAGTCTTGATTATTATAATTGAATAGTAATAATTAAACATTGTCGGAAACCTTATGGGTTTACACCGACGTAATTTCCATTAAATCATGGCTACTTGACGTCATAATGCTAAAGTATGTAATCTTGGGAACTTGGGACGAATATCCGCTACTCTACGATATTTATATTTCCTGGGGATCGGGATTCATCTTAATTTCAAACAAACATATATTCAAACAAACTGTTTGCCCCTCATGTTCAAACAAACAAACATTTATCTCATCTATAATATTAACGAGGAAGTGATAATTGTACAAAAGTATATTTCAAAGAAAGTCTCTCAAAAATACGAAATGGAAGCGCAAATAAAACACGGATATTAGCCACGGCTTACGGGAGTGTATCCCGGGATAGTGGCTAATCCCGCTAATCCCGGGATCCGCAGCTTAAGTTACAGCCAACGTTCTTAAAGAATTTACAAAATTGAACGTATATTTATCGGTTTCGTTTCAAGATGATACCCGTGTATGAAACATTTCTTATCTATTTTGGGATTAAATGAAAACGGGAAAATGTAATCCTTCGTATGGGAAAACTTAATGATATTATTATGTTAGAATTTCCGCAAATAACATCCTATATCATATTATCTTTAAGTATTATAATAAATGTGAATATTTTTCTTTTACTAAGCTCTATATAATAATTTTGATAAAATTTAATGAGGATATACATAGTTTTAAACTTACAAAAAGTAAGACAAGAATTAGGAGAAAAACTTCTTTTTGAACAGCATAACAAATCTACCAAGTATTAAAATTGATAAATAGATGTAGTACAATTACATATAAAACACCTGCCTCACAGAATGCTGAATGTACAAAGCTATCAGATCTCCAGTTGCATTTTTTTTTCATTACAACATGGCAGTAGCAAACAATCATGCAGACCCGATGATTAGGGGCCACTGCCGTTCATGGATATCTGTAATCAACTCCAGATGAGGTTGGTCACAGATTCTTTGCTACCCCTGAAGACGTAGTTGGAACGTCTCGGATAAGCATGTCTTCTAAACCACACCCTTCAATCTATAACACCTACACTACACTGATGTTATATGGCAGAAATAGGTATGGCTATGGTGCCGCCGCAGTCGAACCACAAAGGGCTCTACCATCTTTCAATGATAAGCGGCTACAGCAAACCATGGACATTTCTAATTAACAGATAAAAAAGTGTCTTGCATTGGGAAACCGCGTTTTCGTCACTTTTCTAAATTTCAACATTTTCAAAATGTGGCGGTAAGCTCACGCACACGTCCAAATTAATTGGAATCTAATTTGCCTAATTTGTTCTACATTATGCTTGACATTACATTTAACGTCCCATTAATGTTTTACCCACGCTTGACAACTTTTTGTGGAGTTAAATGTTATTTGGAGAAATAATTTTCTATTCAGCTTTTCGAAGTTAGTTGTGTGTAATTTAATTACCTACTGACGCAGTGGGATAAAAGTATTAATAGCAATAATAGATTAGGTTAACGCGAATAGGTCAAATTGTATAAAAAATACAAGGGAGAGAGACCAAAACTCTTCTTAGCATAGGTAACCTGAGTTTCCATCCATCCATCCATCAGCCCTTTGAGGTCCACTGCTGGACATAGGCCTCCCCTAAGTGACGCCATTCCAACCGGTCC
>DWPV01000128.1:0-39343 GCA_018251915.1 Urbanus proteus proteus
AATAATTTGTATTAAAAATATCGTTAAAATAAATAATTAAATAAGCTAAATGTAAGATCTGTAAATGTTATAGTTGCTCTTGATCAATTTCTCTTCGTAGAGAATTAGGTACAATAGATTTCTAAGATCCTATACCTAGTTATAAATACCTACTTAGGTAGATCGTTTGTATTCAATATACCGTTTTATTCAAGTGTAAGTTTCATAATATCGCCCTCTGCTTTAAGTTCTAACTGAAACTCAGACTTCACAAGTAGACATTCATCGGTCTAGGAGAAAATGCATTGAGAAAGTTTGTACGTTGCTAACTGATCCTGATAATGTGAAAATAATTTCATAATATATATTTAATTCTTTTTCTATCGTTAAAACTTTATTATACCTACCATAATGCCCCTTACTTACTGGCTTAGTTACTTATCTACATATTTAATAAAGGTAGTCTTGAGACAATTATTTTATTTAAACTAAATACCCACGTCATTACTCAACCAATAGGTAATGACAATTTTATCTAATTTATTATATGCTTATTAGTTACTATTTATTACGTTTTTTCTAACCCTACTAGTCACGTTTTGAAAATGCAATGTATGTCGTTAAGATAGTTAAATAGCATTCAAAACCTGAATTGCTTAACAGAAAAAAATGCAGAACATTTTTATTTAATTATAGCGCCATGTATTTTAATCGATAAATAAACAATTAACATTTTCTAATTGGAAGTAGTTGAGTAACGTACAGTCTTTGAATAAACATTACAATATTAAAATATTTTTCGGTACGTTTAAAACGAACATTGCATATTTTATCTCGTATCACATGTATGTATGTTACTTTACTATCTTACATGCTCCTAAAGCACCGAGATATTCTTTAAGTATCTCTGCATTTGCTAACTATTTACTCACAGAGCAGAGCTTGCATTACAGAGATAAAATACGCTGCCAAGTCTTCCTCTAGCAAAAGAAGTGAAACGAAAAAGCAAAGATTTATCGTGAAAATTTTGGAAGTCAGCCGGGATTCGTAGTGGCTTGCATTAATCACGCAATGGAAAAATACCACCCACTTCCGACAATTTCGCTGACTGGACATCATATTTCTATGCAATTTATGTAGGCTTACGTTCTTACGAGCGCCTTATAGAATTAATAATGAGCCACGAACCATAAAGAAAACTCATACTTCCGTATTAGCAAGAAAGAGGCTAGGAAATTAGCTAAACATGATCGTATTAATTCAAACAAACGGGCCGGACCTAAGCCTACTTAAACAAATTTACAACGATCGTTACTTGTGAAGGTGACCCAAATTACCATGAAAAAAGTTTAACAGCCCTTTATTTCAGAACAAACAGAGGCTGTAGGTGGGAATCCTGTGTAATCCGGGCCACTTATCACGCGTGCAAAATGCAAATTCGGTCGGTCCGGGTGTACGCAGAATTAACGAAAACGTAAACCGGACGGTGCGGTACGTCACGGATATTGTCAAAGTTCGCGTTACATTGCCTAAGCAGGATTACCTCGGCAATGCCTAAACACTATCATAATTATGCTTCAAGCTTACGCAAAGTTTTTTTTTCATAAATAGCAGGTCTCACGCGTTGGAAAACCAACTCTACCTGCATTGTTTTGTTTTGACAAACATTTGAAGTCAACGCCTAACAATTGCGTTTTAACAATTAAATAAATTTTATCTTACCTATCTTTACGTAGGTATATAAGATCCAATGGGGATAACATTTTTTTAATAACAGCCATAGCTGATTCGGCTCTACCTGCGGCTCTACATTCTATGTATGTGACAAATATTTGAACATACCTACTTAACAGTCCTATTTATTTATTTATGTATATGTCTTTAAATGTATCTACTTATAAGAATTTGAAATTTGATGTTTGTATCCAAACGTATTATTTTAAAGTTTAACTAAATGTAGTAATAACTACTCAATGTTAGCTCACATAGGAAAATATTACCTAAAATTGACTTAACATATTATACAGCTCAATAATAATTTTGAGGTCATGATTTATTCATAAGACGATACACAGGTGTAATAGAAATCAGAAATCAATTGGCACATAATAGCTAAACGGTTGTATGATAAAAACATATTCACAATCGCGATAAGGGAATAAAAGGTAGCGTGTGTGAACGCTGTTACTTGCTCGCTTTTCAATACCTCTTCACATTATTGATTAGGTTCGAAGAAAAACTTGGCACGCCTTACGTGCACGTATGGTGGTTTAATACGAAACTGGTTTTTTATATAAATACCTAATAAATGATGTCAAGTTGTGTTAGGCAAGAAATTCTTAGAGCTTAATTTATTTATGGCCAGTAACACTGCATAATATACGAGCATAGATCCACGTGATGGATAGGATTATAGAAATAGAGAAATAAAAGATGTTTTTATATAGGTAATATAATTATTGTTCATATCTAACTTCCCGCATACAGTTTTATCCTCATTTGTAATTTGAATTGTTCAATTTATCTTTTGATTGAGTGAGAAAATGAGAATAATTAAGTTGATTTAAATTTAAATGATAGTAGGTTCCTAAACACTGAGTGCATTGGCCCCTTCAACCATTATATTTATTTATTTATTTATTAATGTTGATTAATTCATAAATTATTGTAGTCTTTCTTAAAACGTCATTATAATTAAGTGAATTCAAACTTAGTCTTACCATTTTTGTTTCTTTCAATTGTATGACTAAATATTTAATTTTGTATTATATAAAATTTGCATCATATTATACGTAAACGCCGTTAAAACAATTTATTATATGTAGAGACATAGTTAACACTAATGTAGGTTGAGTTCTAGTTTAGTTATTCGATTTAGTACCATACCGCAGTTATAACGAAGCGCCTAAGAAACCTATTAAAGTAATAAAGGCATACCCAGCAATGAGGCATTAACCATAAAGTCCGTTGAGCGGCTAATCTTCGACCATTTTACTCCTCGGCTCAGTCCGCGGCTTAGCGCCTGTTTGTTACCTGTAATATGCTTTTAACACCTGTGTGGAGTTTGCTTAATAAATAAATAATTTTAAACACATATGTAGGTATGTTATGTGTTTGTTATAGATTATAAAACATTAAGTGGTTGAGTTTATTTAATAAGAAATAGACAGTCCATTTGTTGTTAAATTAATTTAATCAGTTTTGAAAAACAGCTTTGTCTGTAATGTATTATTTTTGAATGTTTATCAAAAAGGATTTTCTAGAAAAAACTACTTTACACTTTCCGGTTCTATTATTAGAACTTAATTATCTATTAGAAGTTAAAGGTTTAAAATCCATAGAACTATATGTAGGACATGTAAGTACGACTACATTCGAGTTGCAACATCCCTCTAATGACTCTATGATCAAATTTAGTCATGACCAAGTTATTTTATTGTCATCTAAGTTTTATTAAAATTAGGGTTAATAATTTTGATTAAGTGAAGTTCATACACACATGTTAAACAGAAAAATAAAGTGAACATACACACATATGCATGAGAACTAAAGATAGAGCATTGATTGTGTTAAGTTAGTTAAGAGTGTATGTACCTACCTAATAATAAAATTAAGCATTTTGTGCCACCGTTCTGTTAACCGTATTGCTTAACACTTGCGTTTTAGAATGTAACGTGTGAATGAGATAATGTGGATTTGGATGGAGTGTTGAGCGATATGTGGCTCGATGCGTAATGCGTAACGCAACGGCAAAAATAGAATTAATCGAATGCGTAACTGATAATGGTTGGTTACGTTTACTAAAGTCACGTATCAAGTGGGGGATTGCGTAAGTTTTTAGTTTTCGGTAATAGTAATACCTACTTGATGTTTAACTCAATTGACTTAGGTAGGTATTAGAATAATCTTGTCTAAAATTGTCCAGCAGTAAGTCCTTGATAGGCGGTTAAAATATTAATGACAATGACAGTTTTTTAAATTAAAATAAAATATTTAGTATTTTATATAGGTAATAATCACGTACCCCAGTTGCCCCAGTGTCTTCCAATTGATAGAATTTCATAAAATAATGGGTATCATTACCTAAAACTCAACAAATTAGATAATGAACATTAAGTTTTAGTCACTTACATTAATTTATATACTAATACAAGAAATAACATGACTAATTTCAAGTCGCCAGAAATGTAATCTTAAGTTAGATATCACGTATTTTGAGCTCTATAATTTATCCTCAATTATATTGGCAAGCGCATAAATTACAATTTATGCTAAAGAGAGCGTGTGATAACAGATATCGTATGCATTGAGTAATTAATGAGTAATGAGATAATTGCATTATCTGTTTTGCTTCTAATGAGATTGCTACTACTCTGCCAAGGTACATATATATGAAGATAGTTACAAAATAAGCAATGTACCAATATTAAAATTACGGAATCGTTTTTATTCTAAGTAACATTACGGTTTATATTTGTCAAATCTTTTTAAGCATCAAACTTAACTTATCATATGTTATTGTAGCTTTATTTTGTAGGTATCGCTCATTTCTTTAATTAATTTTGTAATCTATTTACATACGTAGTATAACAAATTCATAAGCTCAGTGATATACTGGAGATAAAGTGATATTTATTATTTAATTTCTGATAGTTCGCATAGTTAATTATGTTTGTTTAAATATATATTAAACAATAATGTTTATATTCATAGCTAAGTTTCTATTAACTATGAAACTACATAAAATTATTTTTCTAAAGTATTTATCAACCAGATAGAAAGTCATTACTCGATATTGTTAAACCGATAGGCCCAATATACACAGAGCGGTTTTAAGCTACTTATGCCAAAGCACGCCAGCACACAAATCTATTTACGCTCACGCAAAGATGCTCCCGTATTTACAATGTTTCTATTACGATAAATTGGTGCGCTAAATTTGGTCGCTTAGCCCACCTGAACGCATATCTACATATTTATGAAACAGGAAGCCTCCTTAAGGGGAGCATTTCGGTTTAAAAATACCGGAAAATCCACCACTTTTTCTTACCACAACTTTTAACAAGATCCGAGCTTATTTATGCTGGGGAGGGAAGTAAGTAGATTTATTATCGGTAAGCGTGACGGATCAGAAAACTCCAGATATCTTCAGACTGAATTTAAATTGGGTTTTATTATCTACCCGCAATCACATTGGAGATTTGCAGAGTATCTACCTATTACCATATTAAGGAGGTTCTTTAATGGGAAATTGTAATAGGTACATACACGGATATTTATTTTTTTAATACATATTTTTGTAGTGAATTAACGAATTCACGTATAAGTTTTGATGTTATTATACAGAACCTATATTATTTCAATTTTAAACTAAACTCCGAAATACTTTTTAATAAATGCATAGTTATTAAGTGACCAACCTATCTAGTGAGTTCAAATGAGATATTGTTGTATGTGAGTAAAAATGAGGACAAATAAGGGGCCTTTATCAGTTCAATTAGGTACTAGTAACAATTAAACATCAGTCCGTAATTGATTGCCTGTCATTGCTACTCTGTCACAATTTCTACAAACTCCTTATTAGGACCAGCCAGTTAACTTTGATACGCGAAACTAAGAAATTTTCTTGAACCTTGAAACATTGTATGGGGTCTCTATGCACTGGTGGTGGTATCGCAGTGCAAATCAGTTAAAGGTGAGGTAGGGTCAAGCGTGTGATGTGATAAGCTCCTATGAGTTGACAACGCTGTTATATTTATGAAGTAATTATCTTTGTATCCGAGTGGATGAGATTGTATAGACTATTTCTGTATGAGTATACTTTGTTTATTTTTTAACAACTTCAAACTGATCGTAATAAAACGGTAAACAGTAATAGTAACAACCTACAAATTATAAGCGATGGAAAACGATAAATATTAATTTTGAACCGTGATAAATAAAAAAAAAACTATTTCTGCCAAAATTTCAAAGCTTCTAAAATGCAAAGCTAAGGTTAAACAAAAGAAAGAAAGAAAGAAAGAAACTGAACATTAAAGTTTGTTAATTTTTAATAGAAAATACTATCGCGTGAAAATGAACACTTGTAAAATTTGATGTATTAATTTTCGATGATTACTTCTTATGTTAAATATTTTTTTAATAATCCTGAGTTGTGTAAGATAATTTCTAAATTGTTAATAACCATTCCCCATTCAGTATAACTATTAAATATTTAGGACTCTATCGTATGACCATAAAAACTGTAGCAGTATGGAGTAAGTACACATGGATTGAAAAACTAAAAAGACCATTGCCCAACAGTGGGACATTAATAGATTCCAGCCATTCAAATGGAGCAATTAGTAGCCCATTATCTAGCATTTAAAAAAGTTGTTCAAGCGAAGACAATCGAAAACTTAGCATAACTTTGAAGGTAGAGACATTAATAAGGCTTGTATAATTATTTTACTTGTATTATTCCTGCTATAATTGCCGCACTTCCAGGAGCAGTTTTTTGGCTCATTCGCGAGTAAGAAGGCTATTTAATGTGGCTTAAGTTAAGCTCTTTTTGGTAAATAGTAGTCTTGCTTGCAAAAATAGTAAAGGAACAGTGCACTATATTTTTAATAAAGCTGCATAAACAATTTATCTATCTACGTACAATGCTTGTAAATATAGATCAATAGATTTACCTACCTAATTATAACTTTTTTAAATATCGATAATAAATCTTAGAAATAATTTAGACTATATATAATCGGATATTTTAAACAGTAGGTAAGTGTGAATAGATAAATACAAGGTAGGTGAATACACTATACTTAATTACTAACTATATTGCATTCACTACTTCAATTTAACTCACATTACTTCAACAACAACATGCAACATTAAACAAACAAACTGTAAACCGCATTCAAACAAAACAAACTAGACAGGCCACAACAAAAACAATCGTTTAGTGAACAAAGTGTAACACGTGTCAATGTGTCGATATGCATAAGCGGTTATGAATTATGTAAAGATTCCCGGCTAGTTCCTGGACAATGCTGCTTCGAACAAAGCTTTTTGTGGAAATATTTATTTATGCGTCGTTTTCTCGCTGTAGCTGTGAATTTATACTTGTTTCGCTTTTTTACCGCAGAAAATATAAAATTAATGTTACAATACTCTTACATTATTGCAGATCATTAAAAAAGTGACGATATCTAACACATTATTATTATAAGAGGAAGGACGTAATTATTTACGGTATTATATTGAACAATATTAACGATAGAAAATTTCTTATCAGCGTTAATTGACATATTGATTGAAACGGCGCTAAAACTGTATCATAAATGGTAATCATTAAAGTACTTTGATATATTCTTAGTAAAAACCAACAAAATTTAAATGGTGAAAATTAAAGGTATTTTTTTTAGTGTTTAGAGTTTTTATTACCTCACAACATCCTGTATTGTCAAAACATTCTTACATAAATCAACAAAAACAAAGTACCTATTTCGAAATTGTAGCACCAAGTAGGTAGCATTGTTCAAAATTCAAAACACACGCAGCAATGTATCTAATTCTAAGTGCGTAATTGAAACCGAGTCTCGCGTTCCCGTTAGGAAATTCCATCCGAAATTTGAATTTTAATAAAACATAACATGTTCGTGTATTCATACGTCACATCAATGCTTGTTTCCAGGGCCTCTATGCTCGCAATTTACGTCTCTCGCGGGAGACGAAGAGTAATGTCGGTGTAGGGAGAAAAAGGAAAAAAAATCGCAACGACTCGGTCGACAAGTCAGCCAATTATAACTGACGAGCGGCACAGGCGCGGCAGTTTCAATTCCGAGCCTCCAACCATGGTATGTCGTTGCGACGCTTTTTACATCATTATGCTTCATTTAAATAAGTGTAAAGGTACTTTACGTACACGTTTTAATTATCCGCTATACAATAACGAATCGAGTTCAATGGAATTAAAATAACAATATTTTAGGCTTTTGAAATTATTTTTCTTTTTTATTCATTTCGTAAAAAATCTAGAATATATTAATATTACATCTTTGGTGCACATAAAATCAACTCAGATAACTTAAATTCCGTAACATCCTCATCGTCGATTTCTATTATCTGCGTTCCTTCATTAAAGGCAGATTCGAAAAGTTAAAAAGTGGCTCTGAATGAATCATGGCGTGCGATCCCCATGAAATATTACACCGAAGCTGGCACCATAAAGCAAACGGCGTGGCACAGGCGATACAACGATAGCGACACTGCAGACCCGACAGACACCAGAACGCGACTGCATTCGGAACATGAGATACAGGGTGCTCTGGGATTTTAATTGTTCTTTTATTGTCACTTTATTTTTTAACAAAAAACAAGTTTAGAACAATTTACTAATTTATTATTCTGCTGTGCAATATAGTTTTTAAAAATAATATGAACATAGTTTTTAATATTGCAAATACTAAAAAATTAAAATTTGGTGAGTATACACATATAGTATACTATTTACAGTTTTTTTTATATTATTCATTGTTTGAGTTGTTCAACACTTTAGCAGATCAATCTCTTTTAGATGAAAATACTATTATAATAGATAAGGTTATAATATATTTTAGGTTATTACACATATAATTGCATCTAAAAGAAATAACTTATAATCAGTATCGCCCTATTAGAAGTATAGTTCGGTATTATAGGCGCAATGTGGAAAAGAAAAAATACTGTAACGGATAATTTGTTATTGCCCCCATAAGCGTATAGCGTATACAAATTCATTTCATTTCACTAAAAAAACAGCTGCCAATTAAATGTCGCCACCAGATTATATCTGGACTCGAGAAATAAAGGTACATTAAATAAGTTACGGTACGTTACTTAATCGTGTCCTAATTAGCTCGATAAAAATCCAAATTAGGTTTAATAAAAATATCATTTAAGGAGCCACCTGTGTGCGACTCCCACATATTTTACTCACCAACACAGGGACGTAATGAAGCAATTATATATCGATATTTTTATGCATAAAATACTTGGCGGATATCTGGTCGGGACCGACGGGTCGTGGAAATAAAACAAAGAGCGGAGTTATTGTTGGCGCGGGTAGGTGTGTGCGTTCGGTTATCGAGCTTTTAACCCGACGCGCGACACGCCGAGACATCGACAAGATTTATCGCCTCACTAGACAACCACTCATTTGTATTTTCCCAACGGATAAATTTCGAACAACCCAAATGATTGAATACGGAAAGCCGATCCTGGTCTTGTACAAACTCTACTAAAAAGCGCGTTAAATACACTGTAGGTTGAGGTATTTTCATAGCACGCTGACTTGCTTGTAAATATAATGGATGTATCAGAATAAAAAAATATTGAAATTATTTATTGAGATATCATTGTATCTATTTGTTTTTAATTCAAAGTGCGAGGTAGGAAACTAAAGTTACTGGAATTTACGTGTTGGTCATTTGGGCGTAACATAACATATATGTTATTCAAATATGTATTCATAGTTATAATACCTTTTTTAATGCTACATTCTATATAATGATAGTTAAGTTACATAATAAAAAAATTAAAGACGACTTTATTACATCGAGAGAAAGATAAACGTCTCCAAAAACAATAATACTCGTATGTACATAATATCATCACTTTATTACATAAGTCAGTAATTCAGTATCGAGACTAAATTTAGCGTGGTTCCTCTTGTTAGGATTTTTATTTATATTTTCATTTTAAGGAATGCTTCAACGAGATTCTAAGTTAATCACTACCATAAAGACTCCAAACTAGAGAATGTAAACAGGTTTCCAATCTCAAGCATACCTAGCCTACTTCTTTTAGATTAATAAAATTTAATAATTATAGGAGGTGTAAAGAGAAACTGAAAGTTGACGTATGATAAACTTTTTTTTCTACGTCGACTGTTAATTTCTAATGACAAGTTCTATTGACAGTTTCTAAGACAAGTCTAATCCCTAACGAACTATCAAAACAACTCTAAGATTATTTTATTGGAAAGTTGTAGATTGATGGGGATCTAAGGGATGTTGGCAGTGATAAAGGAGTAGGTATCCACACTTTCATTCGTTTCGTACTGATAAGATGGCCTAATACGGTCTGCCATTTATCTTTAAGATTAATGAGGCAATTTTCTTAGTTGGCTATAAAAAGAATCGCTAGGTCGACCTCCATGGCCGTCGAACGAGTCAACTTCGAACACATTCCATGTTTTTGCCTTGCGATTTGATGTTCTCTACATTTAAGAACGGCGATTTAATTGTTGTAATTTTAATATTAATAATTAGTGTCATACTTAAAATAGCTTAAATTAGTACATATGCCGAATTTTATGTTTAATATAGAGGCATGTATTATTGCATATAGCTAAGTAATATTTAATGTCTGTCTGACTGAAATTTGAGTTACTTTTTTATATCTGCCTAAATATCTACATATTAAAACTCAAAAGCTCTTTATCATTCTCTTTATTTGAACTATTTATTTAATTTATTTTAGAGGACTTTAGTTGATGTTAAGTTATATAGTTTTAAATCAAAAGCATTTTATTTCATGTTTTTACCGTTTTAAGCTACCTATCTATAATTAATTAGCTACTTGTATTCCAATTTAAGTCAATTGTATTTTTTTAAAATGTCATTATAATTAAAAAGGTTTAATATAATTAATTGTAACAAAACGCCGAATAATTAAAACACTTTTTCAAGACAGGCATAATAAAACTTGTGGTCTTATGGGACAGGTGCGTAAATATGAAGAAGGGGCAAATAAATTCAAAATAGCAATTATAAGGACAAATTCTTCCCCCATCCCGAGGGCAGGATACGGAAAAAGAAATTGGATTGAAGTGTCAAAGGTGAAATAAAAAAATGTTTGTATTATTTCAAATTGTTCAACTTTTTGGTGTCTGTGCAACGTCAAACTTAATTTTCGTAAATGAAATTTAAAATGAAGCCAGTTCTCTACCCTCAGTTACTAGTATCATAGTAGGCAATAATAATACAAGGGAAAAAATAGAAATTGACAGATTGCTACATTAGAGTCAGTAATAAAAAATAGCTGCAATGTTAATTATGTTTTATCTTATTTTTCTAAGCATACTCTACCACACTGCTCCATTGCATATTAATAATCTATAAAAATTATAATATTTGTTGTTTAGTTATTAATTTATTAATCTTATTATTTCAGATGTTTTTCTGACGGTCTTGATATTTTTCGCTAAGTAAATACAGGGCGCGTTTTATGAATGGCCGCGCTCGAGTTTACGACTCATTTTACGACCTGTAAACGTAAAGATCGCTCGTTGTATGAAGTGCTCGTTGTTTGTAAATGACTACTATACACCATATTGTATGAATTATTTCTGCTATAATCCTTATTAAAGAATCAGTGTAATGAATCGGAGATGATATTGATACAATGGTACGTTATATTAATTTTTATTACAAGTAGTGAGTAATAGTGAAGTGATTATATAAGAACTGATTTGATTAGTTTAATTTTATTTACTATATGACAAATGGACTATTCTTTTCGGTCTTTCGACCTCTTCGGCAACTTCATTTAAAAAAGAGCTTGCATGCTAGATGACCCAAAAGTTGACATTGGTATATTACAGAGAAAAAGTCTCTAAATTGGAAGCGAAAATACATATCAGGATCGAGGGTTGTATTTTATGTAATTTAGTAATATTTACGTATGTGTAGTAAACCACACAATTTTCCGAATACGTTAACAAGGAATAAAAGAGCGATCGCGCAGATACGGAACTTATCCAATACGGTTGCCGCTTTGTTTTCGCCCACATAAATCGGCCGTGTACACCGCGCTAACTTATTTTTGTACGTAGGTACGCAGGATAGATGGATCCAATTCCAAATTATGTCTATCTTGGGAATTAACGGTGGGACGGGGATTCCACTTTATCCAAAAAAAGTGTAGAAGCGAAGAGGGCGGTAGGGAGGGGAGCGGATGGAAGTTATTTTGGAATTATGATTCCGGATGCGTCCTGAGAGCGCCGTGTGTTTCACGCCTCGTTTCGTCGTAATATCAGCCGCTTGCAACCGTTTAAGCTGCATTCGAGCAATATCATATTCACGCTGAAATATTTATGCACCCAACACTAGTGGGTAGCCGATGAAAGTATTGGACGATAAACTACGTGATTCCTTCTAGTACACTGAACAGTATCAAAGCAGATGGGTATAAAATTTGATTTCTGTCCCATGCTTGCGTGGGTCGTCGAAACAACTTATTTATTTATATGACCACACAAAAGTAAGACAAATGATAATCTTGTGTGACTTCACACGCACTACATTCACAATAAGTATTAGGTATTTTAATGCTTAAAAATTAAATGAGTTGCAAGTAGGTAAATCTACTTGTATATAATTTTTTGAGGATAAGATTTTGTCCTTTTTAATTAACTAGTATTAAATCAATAAAGTGGGTACCTATATCAAGTAATAAAAATAAATTTCCAAATAAATAAATATTACACAATGTAGTAGGTATAGTTAAAGCTTTTGCAAATAAAATTAGGTCAGTTGACTATTACTTTCACAAAAAATAGAAATGAACTCTCATAAAATTCAATAAAAGTAAATAAAACATGTTTATTTTATCCATCTATTTTATTACTTGAAACAGTTCATTGCAGCATACTTATATATGTTGTCAACCAACCTTTATTAAAACTGATTTTTACACGGCTTAGAACACTAAGTTCATTTAAATCTCCATTACGGCAATAACAAGTGAAACTTTTATCAAATAAAAAATTACTCGGAAATCTTACAACCCTTTGCACTTCTAAGTTATGGCCGCAAATTAAACCGTCTACCCAAAAATGCAGTACGTGTGTTTTAATGGGGTGTCACCGGGGTTCTTAAGTATTCCACCGGCCCACCCTATAATACCCCGTCTCCTTAGTCTGGCACGTCCTCCCCGTGATATATTAGTCCCAGTTCGTCGTACATAATTTTGTAGAGGGTGGCAAACCCCACTCTCCCCGCCCGCGAGCGAATCGTCCGATCCGTACAATACGACGCTCTGTTTACTCAGCAAAAATTGTTATCAATAACCCCCTCAGTAATCAAGTTTAAAATTACAGCAGTCAATTTTATAGAGTATTTTATGATACCATTCCGGCGATTTTCCATGCTGGATATTAACTGCGAGAAATAAGATTAAGCGCCAAAAATGTTACCATCCTAAATTATGAAACGGTATTAAAATCAATCTTGTATTTTTTGTAATGCTAAAGGTCAATATGTGCTTAACCTTACCGGATTTTGTAGGTACCTACTTCATATTTCTACCCTCCCTTGGAAAGACCATACATTGCAGTTCCGAAAGTAAACTTCTTTATCTTATCTCGCAAAGAAGAATGGGATCATTAACCATTTGAACAAAGGGAGGATCGAAACAAAAATTGTATTGTATAACTAATTGAATACAATACATTTCCTTGCACATAATCGCAACTATTGGCTACTAGATCAAACGTATCTTTGTAATTCAATGTTTCGTCGATAAAGATACAATCTTAGCCGATGGTAGTCTGTAAATAATTCTCCACTTGAGTTTAATTAGCAACAAGTGCATCTTGTTTTCATGTACCCTGAGAATCTTGAGTGGTTTACAAATGAATACACTGGCAATAACTTCGGATGTAGCTGTACGGTATCGGAGCACGTTTTGTTCGAGCGGCGAAACTTAAACGTTCTCAGCGGACTATAACTTATGAAATCCCTCTGTTATTGGCCCCGGGATATAGACAAAACTGTTTAGCTTTGGAAGAATTGATGAATGCAATGAAGGAAGGATGTTGGGCTATCCTACATACTTTAAGCCAAAATATGGCACCAGCAGAAACGTAAAACCGAGTTATTATTATTAAAACCTAGTTAGTGATTTCAGTACAAAAAATTAAGATAACATTTTGAGAAAATATTTATTACAATAAAAAAATTCATTTTTTAAAATTCGATTTACTCTTTTAAAAGAGACTAAACCGACTTCTCCTCTGTGTGCGCTCACCCTAACCCATGAATATGCTCTTCACTAATTATTAACCCTTAATTCTTTATGAATTGGAAAACCAGGGTTTGATAAATTTCTATTGCAAGTAGTTTATTTCAGGTGCCATAAAAGTACTTAGACATTATTTTTTGATATTACACAATAGTAGCTTATAGGTAGGTATATTTCAAGTAATATTTTATACCAACGTACAAAGATAACATTACAGTTTTTGTACCTTACTATCCAATAAAGCTTCGTTAGTCAGGTCTCAAGAGAGTGCTGTGTATCTTGCAGCCACGTGTCTTTACGTAGAGCTACATATTAATATAGAGTTCAAATAAAATAAACGACAGCTTTAAGTATGTAATAAAGAAATTTGTCAATATGATGATGTCAATGATGGTATAAAATTGGGTATTAAGTATCCTTATTAACCTTTAAGATATCTTTAAACAAAGTTGGTATTAAATCACAAAAAAGTTGTTGGTACATTTGATCCAATTTGCAATATTTATACCTTCTTTTGTATGTTAAATATAATACCAGGATGCTGTATTACAAAATCTACCACTGCATTGCTAAATGAAGTAATAAATCGTTATGTTATAATTCAAAAACTTTTATTAGACCGAAGAGGACTACGAACACAGAACAAATAACACAAATCAAGTTATTCCGCAAACTACGGCCCATATTATGGATGATAGTATATTAGTCCATTAGTTAAATTAAGCAAGATTTCCCCTATCTTGGCAAGATATTTGTCATATACGTTGGGGATACCTACTTAGGAACTGCGGTGAAACTTCATTGTGTCGACCATAAATATTAATTTGAGTAACAGGCGACATGCCGCCGAGAGCGGGTAGCCAATTGGAGCAATATATCTGTCTATTTGACCTGTAGCACCTAATTATGCTCAGATTTTTAACTACTAAACCTATCATTTTTTTGCAATGTAACATTTGCATGGTTTTATAAAATGATGTGTTAATGAATGTTATCCAAATAAAATAGATTGTTATTCGTTTTAATTCAGTACCTATGTATTTATATTTAAATAAAATTAAAAAGTTCTAAAAATTTAAATTAAATTAGTTCATAAAAATTAGAAGTTTGTATTATTAATATTGTTCTAAGTATATTCTAAGTAAGTATATACCATTGATTACAATCAAATCCATGGACGGCAGGGAACACTCACTTGTACAGCCTGAACTCGATTGCTCTTTGAATCTCATGAAAAAGCCATAATCATTATAATTTTATAAATAGGACTTAATTTAAACGCGAATTTAAAATTTAATGAACTACACTGCATTGAGTCATTAGAAAACAATATGGCGACCGCATCGTAGTTCACTCGCCCACGCGCCGTCACCACAAGCCCTGATTGTTTATTGCGACCCTACGGACAAAATAATACCGGTAATAGTAATGTTATGTGCCAGCCGAACTTTTGATCTAGTATTGCTTGTACGCCTATTCATTAGTACACTCGTTTAAAATGAGCTAAGAGACAGCGAAATAAGAGTAATGGCCAACAAGAGTAATGATTTGGTAACAGATACTTGTACAGTACTCGCTGTAAATCAGGTATTTTACTATAGGTATGATCGATAGAAATTTTGTGGAGTAGGTACCTATTATTATGTTGAATTAATTGTTTACCTAAGATGTGTAATATCTGTTGTAGTTCATAGTATTTTTTATGCATGAGATATACTGAATTAATAAAAGTTTGATAATAAAACGAGTAGATACCTACAGCTATTGTATCTACTCCTTTTGGTACTGATAATTTGTTAAGATGAAAATTATGTTTGAATTATAAATGTACGTGTATTACTTATTCCATAAAGAGGCATCGAAATTCTATGAATTTTATCTCTTCATTAACATTAACAGAAGTTGTTCCATGTTTTCAAATGATAATTTAATGAACGTATATATATTTTCTTTGCAACTGTTAATGAAGCAATTGTTTAACTAAACTGCATTCATTTAAAATAAATGTGTGTTTACCTACTTTGCATTTAAACTGAACGGGCATTTCACCGGTACAAAAACAGAAATAAAATGCAATGTTTTAAAGTGTTTTATGACATGCCGAAATGGCAAACGAACACGCATTCCATTTGATGGCTACAACTTACTAAGAATTATGGTTCTAGTGGCTGTATGTATCGGTTGTATTGTCCCAATATTAAACTAGGAAGTTTTTTTCTTAATTACAAAATTATTTAAAAAGAAATAAAATAACGGTTCTCAACTCTTATCTCTCTCATCTCGTCACTGATCTTAAGTTACTCTCATATTAAGAAGAGCTTGTTGTTGAAACATCTGTTGCCTCATAACTTATACGATGCTCCACAATAGGAGCAGTGCGGTGAAGTATAGGTAGGTCTCTGTTAAATGTAGGTAGAAATCTGCCCAATAGGACATAACATGACACATTGGACAGATTGGATCCTACCTATTTAAGAAAAAATACATGCAATGGAAATACAACTATAAATTGAAAAGCCTCCTACAACATTAAGAAGTTAAACATATTTTTCTACCCCTGTCTACTTTTTCAAGAACTATATCAGACACAAATGCAAATATTTATATACAGTGGGTGCAGGAACTTCCATGCAAAGTCCATGTATCTTAGCATCCGCATGCCGGCATGCAATGCGTGCGCCACGGGGAATGAAGACGTTAAATAATTTAGTTAGATGGCCGCTTGTTTTATGAACCAACCTCGGAATGCACTCACTCACGTTTAATTAACTCACTCTGCCACTACGTAATGATGCGTGTCTATCAATAAATATAGCCATTCGGCATAGATACAATCGAGCTTTCTTTCTCGGAGTTGTTTGAGCGGTAATTATTTTTTCTATTTAATTGAAGGAATAAATTTGTATTTTTTTTATTTTATATCGGAGATTGGATATTGAAATGAGTGTAATATGATTATTTTTGTACAAAAACCATTTATTTTATAGAAGCCCAAAAGTATATTTTCAACTAGATATTGTATCTACTATAAAGGCTTAGAAGGTTTTAGGCGTATCGAAAAATTAAGATAATATTATCGATATAATTATACTTCCTTTTCTATATTCAGTTGTACTATAATTAATGTAAATAAAAGACAAAACCAACAAATATTTAAGGATTTGCCTAGCAAGCAATAAACCACAGTTGGGTCATATATCTGAGGCGGCTTTAACTGTAGTATATTATTTAATATTAAAGATCTTAAGGTAAACGGGGGTAGTGGCTGCATTTCTGCGATAAGGAAGCCCCATCCTCCCCCACCCGCTCTTTTTGGGGGGTGGCGGCGTCTTAAGAGCCGCCATACTTCAAATTGCGTTTAACTTAGATAGCTAGTTTGATACATTGCCCCCATTATTGCATATCAAAGACCTTTGATAAGGCCTCCGTGATAAAGTGTGTGATTTTTACGATCACCCTTTTGTACTCACAGTTTTAGATGTTAAGACAGCTGAAGAGAAATAATGCGTACCTGAAACAAAAATATGTTTAATTAAATAACGGATTAAATAAAATCGATCATAATATACCAACAGCTACAATTACTTTAATATTTGCTTGAAACTCTATATTTGTCATAATTCAATCAATCTTAGATTATCTCAAATGTTATATTGGTAAAAACATAATTAGTATCTAACAAAATATAATTATATCTGGACCTAAGGTTCGTGAATTATCATAACAATATGGCCAATGTAGACAAATTCACAAACATAGTAGACTAATATTTCATCAACTCCCATAATTGTATTAATACAAAAGCTTCAGCGTTGAAATTAGGTATAACGAACTAAAAGCAACTCTACATTACGCATACATAGCGAACAGTAGCGACGATGTTAATATTGCCTCTAGGGCCGATGTAGAGTCGGTACGTCGATCGTAGAGACAGATACGATTGTCACAGTTCAATTTAGTAAAGCACGTTCGTGTTCTGTCTCTATATTTATTGTAACAACACCAAAATATTTACGAACACAACCGCTGACTTGCCGAACTCTAGAATTAATAAAATACAGCTTTAGCAAAACTTTACAAGCCGAAATGTTTATGTACGGAACTAAATTTCATGCCAAAATTTTGCTACTTTATTATAACGACAAGTTTATCATAATAAATGGCATAAGAATAACGACCAAAATACATAATTAAATACTGTGTCAATATTAATTGCTTGTATAATCAAAATAGACGTATAGTATTGAAGTCGAATCTACGCTCAAAAAATCCTCACCAGTGCCATAGAACAGAATAAGAGCTACAATGGCGAACCATTTGTCATTTTCGTTAGAAACCGTGGACCATATCGATGCTCTACGGCCAAAAAAGGATAAGCGATATTGACGGTAGAGGCGGTTAGTCCTATTTGCCGTTAACCACCGATATGTTACTAATAATGGTAGGTGTCGTTATTGATAATGAACTTTGACATAGAAAGTCATATTTCTCCTAACATTTTTGTTGTGAATTTAGTACATATTACACCAGACATACATTTGTTACTAAGTCAAAAGCTATTAGGGACCTTTAATGGGATCGGTTACATGACATACTATGAAATATATTGTTGCGTAATCTTAAAATTTCCTATCTATTCCAAATTCAAAATAGCCGGGGGCCGTACAGTATCGCCGGACAGATTAAACATCGGAGGCCAAATGAACATGCGATAATTTATCGCACGTACCCCCGTGTGTATTAGCTGTATCCGACTAATGCCGGCTTTCGATATTCGGCGCTCGGTCGCGATTCGATATTTACGAGCGAACGACTCGCATTAGACTGTCGGCCCGTAGGTAAATTAGCACAGATGCTCGCCAGTGTTACTGTGATTCATTCCAAATTGGCTTTCAGCGGAAAAAACGGTCCAGCCTGCGGTAGACGCTATCTAGGGATTGGAGCTAAATAGCTTTTAAAAGAGCTTCCCCTTTTTTCTTTGCACTCCCTTTTTATTCTGTTTTGCTCCCGTCCGCTGCACTAAATAGCGACAGATGAAGAAATTTTTGCTTAAATAGGACTAAGGATTAACTACGTAGGTATCCAAGTTTTTTAGAAAGGCAATTAATAGGATAAGGAAATAATTAGTGATATTGGATTTGTAAAATATACTCCCTTCATTATCAAATGACAATTAAGTCAATTACATTTAAATATATTATGGTTAGATAATTAATTAAGTGCCTAGCCTACATGTTTTATAAGAATAATGTAGACAAATGTCGATTGGCACGTTCCTCTTACAAAGGGTAAATGTATTACGAGAGCGTAGAGGCAATAAACAAGTAGCATTTGCAATTAAATGGCGTAATGTTGTTGAGGCGTTACGATCTGTGGCAACGCCTCGTGATGACTATCGCGCCGGAAGGGCCTTAGCGCGTGCTAACGCTATACCATGAGATGAAGTATACACCTAATTGTATGATTCATGTGCTTGCTAAGTAGACAATTTAAATTCCCTGGTTAATGTGACTTATAGACGCAGTGCAGTAACAGTCGCTTTTCTGTTTCAGATCGATGTTTCAAATCTACACGTGCACCGAAAGTCCAATACCTACCTACTGTGTGATGTAATTGGCGCGCATTGATAAAGTGGAACGATGATGGATGAAGGACGATGGAATACGAATGACTCAAATGAAGAGGTATATTATCTGCACTCGTGTAATTAACATGGTTTTAAAATGCAATTAGCATATATTTTTGTCAGTGTCACAGATAATAAAGCCGAGCGGCAAAACGTCATAAAATCGAGAATATATTGGCCGAATACATTGCGGTCGAAGTTTATTTTTAATGAACTGCAAATGACAACCCGTGAAATGCACAAATGTTGCATTTCCCAATAATGAACCCGGGAAATTACCTTTAGTATAAATAATCCGTGCCAAAGGGTGGCTTCGATGCGCAGCTACTGCAAATCAACCCCCTCCAGCCCACTGCAACCCACCACGGGTTGTCGACGATAAATAAAATTCACGTTTTAACAATAAAATGCATTTTCCGCAAATGCTCCCAGTGAATTATTGTTCGGGCTTTACGAGCTTAAAATTATATGGGCACGTGAAATTCGATCTCGATAATGTATGCGCTGTGCACACAATACTATTTTCCGACTATACAGTTTCCGACTATGAAATTTAAATCATGAAAAGATTAACTGCACTTTGTTTATATCGAAGCATTTTTATCGCCAAAATCGCCATCAATTTTCGTTATCGTTAAGACAGTCCCAATACAATTTCTAATGGACTTTTTCGTTACCACATAATCGGATTCCCCTAGCGGCCCGAAATAACACGTCACGTACCGACCCCAAAAATACTTATAAAACATTTCCCGAAGGAAAAAACAATGTTTTATTCCCAACAAAAATAGATCATACCGTCGGTTGATGGAGAACCAATGGCGAGCGTCCCTGCGGCACAGATGGCGACACAAGCGCCGAGATAGCAGAAATATGAATTGTGGCCTTCGATATTTGTCACTTGAATTACAACCCCCGGCGGACGCCCGGACACCCGGCACGCCCGGATTGCGTCGCACCTCGTTTGCACCATGATCTATTTTTTTCCGCCAATTTTCGGCCACCGACTCTCAAACATATTTATTCAAACCCTCTCATTAACCTGGACTTACACGACTAATACGTGTGAGCACATTTAAATAACTTTTTATTTTTAGTACTTACTGCAATCAGTTGAATCATAGACTAAATAAGTTATTCACAAACGTAACTAACAAGGGAATCATAAATCGCGCGACGACCGCAATTCCTTTCAGCCAAGACGCATTGTAAACATAATGTACTGGGCTCGTCATATTGTATTTTAAAACTATAAAGTTGTGTTTATACATTTATGAAACAAAATCACATCTGCTTTTAGTTGCTTTACGGTTATACCTCGAAATTCATCAAGATATTCTACTGGTTGAAGTGATAAGGAAGCAATATAGCATCCCCTAACAAACTTACCCCCTAATATTGATACAAGCTACCACTGTAACGTAATAAATAAACAAAGCTTGTAATAATAGCCAGTCACACCAAGGAAACCAATTTGGGAGGTATTTGTAAACGTCAAATATGTTTGTGCGCACCTATTTATTGCTAGCATCCCTCACGTGCGGGTAAATAACGAAGCAGCGACAACGTGAAAAGAGATACCGGAAAACTACATAGATCTGTATTAAACAACATCGCAACAAGTACCAAAATTGAGCTTTACGTGTGTATGAGATGAGCGATTTTCCCTTAAGCCGTGATTTAGCTAAGTCGTTCTGTTACTTCGAGCACGCACGTTGGAAAACTGCGCCACGTGCAAATGATTCATTGCCATCCCTTAATTAAAGAAGATTTTAATTGTATCGGATGTCTGTGAAAGCGAAAATAATGCACTCCTAAATTGGGGTTGGGCCGGGAAATTTATTTTTGTGAGCCGTTCGAATATACTGCGTTGCGTGCTACATCCATCTTTGGGATATTGGCCCAATGGAGGGTATGTATTCCCATGCTTTAATACAAAAGGTGAGAATTTATGAACGTTATTACTCTATGTATGTTTACGAGTGTGTAAAGGAGATATGATACAACATTTTTACACGTCATATGAAATTGGGTTAAACATTCTCTTAGCAATAATAAGATAAAACAAAGACTATTCCTTGGGAACCCAAACCATCAAACAAAACTTGAAACGCACTTAATCCAGTAGATTCATTCCGCGTATAAAGGCAAGCCGGCGGCAACTTAAAATATCTTTCTTAATTACAAAAGCCTTTGTTGAACGTATCTGATCTATGTAAACAGAAGGCGAATGTTTTAAATAGCGGCCCAACAAATAGGTTCCGGTTGGGAGAAATACGCGAAACTCCTTAATTAAAGAGTATTTAAAGGGTTTCAGAGGGTCGATACAAGTGCCATTGACTTTTTAATGTAATTTTTATATAGCTGTTTCACTTTATATAGGAAATAGACAAATTAAGATTTTAGGTAGATTTATAAGTCTTATTCAGTGTTTTCGGTTAAAAGGGAAGTAGCTCAATATTAATTATCAAATACTCCTAAAATATGTGTAGCTATTTATTACAATAATCGGAAAGAAAAATTGACCGTCTTTTATTGAAGTTGAAGAGGGAACACAATACAAGGAAATTCTTCTAAAGATGAATCTATTCGTCATAATAGTCGTCATAAATTTTATAGTTTATTTATATAATTTTGTTATTTGTCTCTACGTGCCAACTACACTGACAACCTATCACATATTCTATCATGTAAAGTTGACAGATACAGCTCATAAACAAGTGGGTATCGAATTCGAATCCGGGTCCCGAACACAGTGTAAGCATGGTGTTCAGACTACAGTACAGCGGCAGTTCATTTGGCGAACAATAGCGGCCGGTCCCGCCGCGACACGGGATAAATAGACCCGAGGCTAGTGTTACCAAGGGTTCGGGATATGGACGGATAAAACGAAAATTGTGTAATATTTTATTCAAAACTTACATTGATTGATATTTGCATCTGCCAGTTGTGAAACAATTTTAGAAGGTATTATTGTTATAGGTACCTATATTTTGAATACCTGCATTAATAAATAAATACCTAAGCAAGATTTTTTACTTAATGCCTAGACAGAATTTTAAATATTCTATATAATGTCGTCCATTGTTAAGTTAAATCAAATTTTTTACTTAAGCAAGCTATATTTGCTTAAATATTTAATTTTATATTTAAAAGAGAAAAAATGCCTTAATATAAAATTTCTTGTACCGCATGCGTTAAAGTGGCGGCATTGATAGGAAAATCCTGCAAAAATTGTTAATATGGCAATTCTACTTGGGCCTCTCTCGCACCCGCCCGCGGAAAATTGGGGAAAATCGATTTAAATATCTTGAATGTGACGGCTTATCTCGATCGAGGAGTTACTCGCAACCCGTTCGGGATCGTAGTAGAGCTTTCCATATACATTTTGGTCGTATTAAATTAAAATATATGTACTAAAATTAAATAAAAAAGGGATATAGAAAAACTACATTCTAAACTAAACTATAGAAAGGGTCAGTAATTTAGGTAACGGAACATTTTGAAACATAAGTAATATTACAGCCAAAATTTGAGATTTATCAATTTAATTGAACAAAGCAATAAAATTCAACAAGAAATATTTCGAATCACTTAATTTATGATTTTTAGCTTCTGTTTATGAAAGGCTATATTACCCATAGAACTTACGTAGGTACCTCATTAAATTATCTTTAATTGACGTCAATACACTCGAAAGCAATCGCAAATAAATGATTTACCTCCGTCTTAACACTATTTGAGCTGCGTTAAATTGCACGAATAGAATTACCTCGTAATTTAATACCTACAACGCCTTTAAACGTTTAACCTCTCGTTCATTGAATTCTACCCATTGAAATAACAAACGGAGTACAGTATAATATCTAAGTGCCAATTAAGAGTGCGAAGTGTGAAAAGGCGAGGGTCTCATTGCATGAGATCTATTTAGATAGAGACCTCGAGCTCGCAGTGGCAGATTCATCTCAGGCACGCGAAGAAACAACTTACGTATGCGAAACCTTTGTGCCTTTTCTCAGCACTAATTTGGTGTTTTGTAAGCTTGTGGATCTTTAATACTTGTGAATTTTAATTGGTGGCTTATGATTTGAATAGACCTCATAGGCTTGTTTGAAACATTGTTGTACAAATGTTCGATACAAATCTATTTCCATATTCATGTTGCTCATTTTTTGCCGATTGACATGACAATTATAATTCAGAACACATAGAAATTCATCTTAGTAGACTTTATCTAAAATTCAATCTTAAATATAAAAAATAAACTAAAATCTTACCCTGATATAAGGCTTTAAGCAAGCGCCACCATATAAATCTCAGCGTCCACAAACTAAGCCTAAGGGCCTTAAAGCCTGCTTTACTTAACTCAATCTAATAGAATCACCTCGGATTGCTTTCCGATATTTACTGTTTGATTTTTCCCCTCTCGTCGAGATTTGGTGCGTTTACCCGAAAGAGGCGTGTACCGCTTGATGGTAATGGCCGGTAGGGTCGGATACGTAACCTTTCTAATTAACAATTTGCCCTACAGTCTATGAGGTGCTACTTGATTATTTTACGAGTTCCACCTTTTCCGCTGTAAAAGCGCTTTCGTATTGCTACGTTCAGTCAATATTTTTGAGATGTTATGAATAATGTTTTGATTTTCTACGCACCAGCCCTTTAAATGTTTAGATTGCATCAGAGAAAATTGCAAGAAAAATATATTTATAAATAACGGCATGGTGTTATAATATATTCGTTTAGTAATGAAATCTCATTTAGACTAAATTTTATATATTTGTTATTTAATAAATTAAACATTTTAATTTGTTAGAATTATCTTTCGAAATTTTTGGTGAATATTTATACAATACCTGAAGACCATACGAGAAGCAATGTCATGGGACAATGTAAAATACACCCCCTACACAACCCATTTAGCATGTCTAAATAAATAAAAAATAATTCAACTGTGCAAGTTTATTGGATTGATCATGCGCAAATATTTATTGATGGGGACGTAAGGATAGGGTCTGAATTTATTGTAAACCCATAACAAGATACATAGGTAACTCAACTAAATTGACATCGGTATCGGTAGCAATCAGACAAATTGGCTCCGAGCCCCCTCTAACCGAATTAATCTAATATGTTAGGTTTTCTTAGCAAGACCACTTAGCTGAAGAAATATTGATGACACAAGGGAGTAACAAATTTAAGAGAAATTCATTATTCATGTTTAGCAAGCAATTCAATAGTAACAAATATATATATGATAAGAAATGAGGCCTGTCTATGATAAAATATAAAGACGGTGTCAACCTTCGTTATTTATGGTTTAGATTAAATACCTACTATGTATGTTCTGATCAATTACTGATCTAGAAAAGAAATTGTGAGAAGATTTTATATTTAAATTTTACTTTTGTGTTACACATATACATTTAAATTATTTTATAACATGTTTAATCGTCCATAATTAAACCACGCAAAAAACTAAACAAAATTTTAAGGTTTCATTTGATAAGAAACGGATTCCCCCAAACATGCGTATGTGAGAATAAATATCGTACAAATCCACCTTTAAATAAACAGTATGGGTATGGGGGAATAACGTTTTTGCCTCATTCCGGGTAAACGATGCTTAAGATATTTATTGGGGATGCATTGAGTTTTAAGATATTAGACTTATTTTTTTGATGCTACTATAACTACGAGTATATGACAATGGCCGAAAATCCGAACTGAAATTAAACATAAAAATGTATATATTTAAATAGATTCATAGAATCTTAATTAGTTGGAGTAATACGGACTTTCCACAGGCTTTCTAGATTATAACAGCATTATCAAGTAGTGATGTGTTCTGATTTGATGGGTGTACTTTACTAGAAACTTCAAAGTAAAAGATTTTTCGGGTAAAACAATCCTATACCTATGGACTTATTTTTATTATTGTGCTTATCCTCAGTAACATTGCTAAAGCTTAAAAAATAATCCCAGAAAATGCACTAACATTTCTTCGAACCCCTAAAAGGAGCTGGTTATCTAATTAGAAGAAAGCCTCCACAAGTCTTCTAACTGCGGGCTAATCACAAATTAATGAGGGCTTGTACCGAAGTGTCGTGGCGCAATGATAATTCCACGCTTCCCTGCTGAGCTAAGAACCTCATCAATTATGGTAGAACCACCCCCAACGGTGCCCTAGTACACCCCTTCAGACTCAAGCTAATATCTTTTCGATATTTAACTGTAGAGTCAGTGTCATTTGAGTAGAGAACATATCTAATACACCAATTAAGAGTATTGTCTATTCACAGCTTTAGTATAAAACATTGCTGTTTCCTCATATTTATAAATAAAAAGATCGTAAAGTAAACCTAATTAAACTGATACTAATAGTTACGACATTGCCGCTTTAAAAGCTGAACTGAACTGATCTTACAAAAAAGATCCCTGATTATGTCAATATTCATAACATTTTTGTCTGTTATGTAAAAAAATAAAAAAAAATACCAGGAATACGCACATACATTACTACACCGTACCTACCTATAAACGAAAAGCCTAATAATAAACTAACTCTCAACTCAACTTCTTTTAGTACACAGGCTACTATTTTCAACTCACAGCCCAGTAAAGGTCCAAATTTATCACTACACCCTCAAATCAAAGGTACCCAATAAGTAATGACCCTTAAACAGTTGCCGTAGCGACTCTAAACGTTTCCGGCGCTAAACCACATTTGATTTGTAGTTCCGTCCAGGAGTTAGTCTCTGTTTGAAACATTCGGAGCCATATGGTGCCCGATTTACGTGTTACGGCGAACTGTAAAGGATCCTTGATTAATGTGCCTTACTTAGTTAATTAATGTATGTGTGCTTAATGCAATTCAAGGTAGGGAACACGAAATGGTTATTTGTACGGAGTAGCTATCGACTACTCTCCTGTGTTGTTTTAGAATTATTTGTTTACATCAACACAATGATTTTATTTTTTCAGATGTTGGTAGAATTTACAAAGTTTTGAATTTTTTTAAGAACTTAGAATTCATCTTCATTTTTCCCTTCACATTTAAACAGTAAAATCTAATGAACATAATTCATGAGGATACTTATTTAATTTTGAACAAGCACATGAATAAAAAGTTTTGAATTAGAACTCAGATAGGACGCGTGGGAGTCCTAGAGCCTAAATTCGTACCTTTGAGGGTTATGACGTCTTTGAAGACTGAAGTTTCAAGTTTAATATCTCGTATATAAGTAAAGTGTAGTTTATTAGCTTGCTATAAAATGTATAATTTTTGCGAAGACGATTACAATAACAAGATTTTCGTTGTATGTGTTACGATGGTTCCTAAGATAGCCATTTGAGTACAAACGTTAGCAAACGTTTCAAATCAAGAGGCCACAATTCGTGCAAGGTTTACAGAACAGATGATTCAAATGTTTCCACACATAAATATTGTAACTAGACAAGTTTTATTTAGCAGTTTGTAATTTAAACGGTATCGCCCTAAACTGGCTCACGTTGTTATGCCATGAATATAAATCGTGATAAATTCCACCGAAGGCGGGAGGAGCGCGGGGCGAGGTGGAGCAGCCTCAAGGGATTTTTCTTAAAAATAACTTTTGTCAAGGCAATTCGGTCGAGCCGCTAGATTTATGGAAAGGTGGTGTCACCCCAGTAATTAGTTTTTAACTAGTTGTGATAAGGGTCCGCTGTTTTATGCGCTTGTGGTAATAAGTTACGGCACCTAACGCTAAAATAAGGACAAATTGACCTCGCAATATCCGTGAAATTTACAAAATGGCTAGTATAAAACAAAATTTTAACCTTTGTTTGCCCAAAAAGCTTTCACCAAAACAAAAAGGCCGAAACAATTGTTCCCAAAAACGTGTCACAATATTTTTATTGTCCCCACATTTCTTGCATTTGCGACCCGTCATATCATACGGATCCAGATATGATTTACGCCCCAACGTCCGTTAGGAAAAAAAATAAGAAAGTTCTTCCACGAAACTTCTTTTATTCTTGGAGAAAGTTGCGTAAAAAACTGGCGGCGCTTAGAAAAAAGCAATTTTCTAGCTCAGGTGTGTGAGATGTTCTTTATCTAACTTTGCATCCGAAGCGCTTTGTTTATGGCGGCATATTTTTTCGAAGTTTTGAACATTTTATTACCTTGCACGGTGAGCTAACTTTTGTGCCGCCTAAAGACCGACGACGGCGGACAATTGTTGTTTCGTAAACTACTTTTTTAAATTAACAGCTACCTGTTTTAGCATTCACAAAAAGGTATAAATTTCCGTCAAGTCACGGTTACTTAGGCGTACAGTGAATAATTTAGAAATGAATTATAATCGTGTACAAATTTTGCGTCAACAGCAAAAGTTACTTTTAAATAACGGCGAGACGGGCACATCTCCTTTTAATGGACACGGAAAATATAATTTGAAATACTCTTTATAGCTTCCATAATGTAACCAAGTGGGCCAAAAAATGGTTGTCACCGTCTGGCGGAGTACATTAACATGAAGGGTGTGAGGTAAGGTGGCTTTATCAGGAGGGCCTTTCCTGAGGGAGGGCCAAATAATGCGATATTGCTCGTTTGTGCGAGGCCCTATTTATCTATTAAAAAACGCGAGATTTACTGCCTCGTATAGGAAAGTTGAGGAAGTTTTTATGTTGTTCCGCCGAGCTCCGTACTAATATAAGAGATTGATGCGTACGTATTATTTTACGCAGATTCGTGTGCGAAATTTTATTTTGGGAACTTACAACATGTGTATTATAAACATTTTGATATTAAAAATCAAACAAATGCGTGTCAAAGTACGCATGTTTACAGGTTTCGTATAATAAACATTCACTTTATCGAAAGCAAGTAAGTACTTCTACTTTCAATTTAATACATTCAAGGCCTAATCCAATCATATCCAACGAAATCATATACCAAACAGTAGTCGCCACAAATAAGCACAAACGTTTGCACCAAACAATTGGAGCCAATATTTCGATCTAGATAGACTTACGAACGCAGTCGGAGATAAAACTAACTGTTGGAGGTCTTGCTCAAGCTAACGTTTGTCAGATCGGGCTTTAGTCACGAGAGTCACGACTTACCGTGAACAGCCTTAACGTGACGTTCAAAGTTTACTCGTTTGAAAATTTTGCTTTATTACGCAATACATACTTGGAATAATTTAAAGTGATCTACTTTGGTGACTAGAATTTTTGAAGGAATCATTCCTTTTTATTTAAATAGTAAGATTTTTGCAATTTATGAAAACACTCATCACCTACCTAACGTAAATTTATCGACATTATGATAGCTGAAATTTGTACCTAGAACCTTTCATAGGTTTAGGTATCCACGTAGATTTAAACGTATCCAATAAAAAACATGAGATTCCTACTTTACATTAATACCGGCTATAACTGCTGAAACAAATAATAAATTTGTTTCAGCAGTTATAGCCGCCTTTTACATTTGGTGCTATGCTATTTAAATAATAGAATTATTCATCCAAAAACCCATGGCACATAAAATTTTAATAGCACCGGACTTCTGTATTTTGAATATCGCTAAATTGCTTCAAACATTACCACCCATATATTTATTCGGTAGGTATCGTTAATAACGCCACTACATTTCTATTGAAAATAAATTGCGTAGCGAGTTCAATATCGAATTAGTTAATTCACTCATTGACAGCAATAGGCTCAGTGCCAAGTGATATAGACATTATCGGTTATTTAAACCAAGACTGGAGTTCAGGAAACTTTTAGGAAGTGAAACTAGTTTATGTGGGATAAAGAACTGGTTATAAGACAGACTTCTTGATAGATTCAATAGTTACCTTGAGTAGGTACTACAAACAGTGATACACTAGGAGTCTTTGTGTTGTGGATACTAATAATACATACAAACATGAGTAGGTACCCACCTAAATTACTGAGACCCATAGTAAGACCCATAGGTATATAATTCTTACAATGTGTCTCAGTTATTAAATAAAGAATGTTAATACATTCGTTATTTATGTTAGCCTTACCGGGAATTGAACCCAGGACCTGCGTGTAACACCGGTGTGCTGACCACTAAGCCATATGGGTCGAATATAAGTAAAGGTTTTGATTTTTTTATCGCATTTATGCAATGACGATGAATCTACTATGGTTCATAAAAGAAGTGTTGGTATAGGAGTAATTTTTTCCGCTAGCGAATTCCATACATTACATTTATTCCGCAAATCGCAATACGGAAACGATTAGCGCGGTATCTTTTGATGCCTCCTCATAACGTCCGATCTTCGAATATTTCTCTGTTGAGAGATCGTTTGAGCTCCACTTACATTAATTACTCCAACTATTTCTTGTCACAGAAATACTATTCCAATCTGTTCGGTTTTAAGTCCCGCGATGTCCTACAGTTTTTTAAAAATAACAAATAATCAGCGTAAAAACCAGGTACTCTATAACTGCAACTTAAACTTTGAGATAAGAAAAAGCGACAAACATTAACATTTTATATCAACGTCAATACATAACTCCACTCTATCAACTAGAATTATTGTCACAAAATAAATTATGCGGCTGCGTTATTATCAATACATTTGCAATTATTTTAAAAATAACAATAGCTACAATAGTGATACGTATAGGTTTATGAGTCGTGTTTATTATCAAGTGGAATATTGGCTCGCTACATAGTGCTAAATTCAAGCGGAACACCCGATAGTGTGGTATTATCTGCCATTATTTGTCATCGGATGAACAATGCTCGCTCGTAACATACCTACTATCACGCTCAATTTGTCACCAATTATAATTATGGTGCGGTCAAAAAATTTTACTGCGAATTTCGGCTGCATGTTTTTGTTGTTTATTTGTGCCAACATAGAAGGTTGAAAGGGTGAATTCTGTGTACACAGGTGTATAACACTGTGTTATTTTGACAGTGAAAATAGTTAATTAAAGGATGTGTTATGTCTTTCAAATTTTGATTTTTTGTACAATTCCTACGTGTTGATAAATACATGTTTCTACATGATAGACGTACGTATGATACATGTAACCCTCAAAATAAGTAAATTTTGATAATTGAACATAATTACGTGTCTGTAGATAAAATTATATTTTTTTATTTTTAAACAAAAAAGTAAAGCAACAGTGGCTAAAGGTACATCCTTTAGTTTTAACTTCAGTCACAACCTACCTAGGTATCTATCCACCTACTAATAGTACAGTTAAAAAAGAAAGTAGTACCTTATGAATAATGGACAATGATATAAAAATACAATTTTATACCAACTGCCTACACAGCAACAAAGGCCCACAAACTCATTTAAAGCGACAATGAACGATACCTACACAGATATCTACATACCTACGTCCCGTTACGTAACAATCGGAGTAAATTCGTCCGAGATAAATAGTACCCTGACAGATGTTACCGAATATGTGCGAGCTTGCCGGGTCACCCAATAAATTACACGGTATGAGTAAGGACCACCTAGCGAGGAACACACAACTTTACGGCACCACCGTACCATCATACATTTTACTTAGCAAATTGCTCATTTCGCTCCCATCTAACAACCGCTTAATGAAGACGACTTTTCATATTTTATACGATGCAATAAAGTTCGTGTTACGCAACGTTAGGGGCGTGCTTTATAAACATCAGTGGGTAGGACGGAGAAAATGTAGTTAGGAATAGTTCAATGTAGAGACAACAATAGATAGGGGTACCTACGTGATATTGCCTCGACATAAGTTTTTTTTTCTTTTTACCAATAATTTGAATCGTTGGATATATACCTCTGTTAGTAAAATTAGGTTTGTTAGTAAAATTAGCCTAGCGCTCTGTTAGTAAAATTAAGTTTTTATCAAGTTCTTTGTACGCTAGAGGTAGAGTAGATTATATCTACATATAATACCCACCTAGGTATAATCCATAGGTACTGTTCAAGATTTACTGCGCAATTGCTGAATTTTTATTAGGTTCGTTTCTACTATAAATAAGTCTAGGATTGTCAATCATCGTGTAATATATCTGTTTACGTTATCTACAACATAAATTACCTTTGCGTTGCATAAAATCATACCTATTGTCTTCAATCACGTAAAGGTATTGAAACCGATAATTGGATAATTGTTATGACGATATCTGAACACCTACATGCCTTTGTACATAATTAAATACAAAACAAAGGCAAGTACACATTATAAGGAACTCTAGGCAATACGAATAAAACCGCAATTGCAATAAAGACAGTAACAACAAATTGCATGACCCGTAGTCGCGAACATTGCAGATAAATCAGTTTTTACTGAAAACTTCCACTTCTAACGTAATAGTCGTAAAGCATATTTAATGCAACGCAAATGAATTCCAACGACACGCGACTCAGTCACTCTATTCAAAAACTTAGAACCTTTCTTAATGGTTCGTTTGAATTTATTAGCCTTGTTTTGCTATTAGCTTTGCTTGCGGTTTCACTTGTGTCTTTCGTTATTGTATTAGTCAATGATGCAATTTATATGAAGATGGATACTATTTTGTCAACCTACTGTGTTTCATTATTTTATTAGATTAGGTATGTGTAAGAGAATATACTTATATTATTTACTCTACATCATTACCAACTTATAAGGATCGGTTGATTTGGAAAGCTGTGAATACACAACATAAAAAAATGCTCAGCATTTATCATAATGTTAGTAGCTAGATAGATAGGTATAGGTAGGTAGGTACATAGTTCATACTAAGAACAAGGGTTTAAATATTTCTTAGTCAGCGTGTTAGTTCATAGATATCAATTCTCTATCTATTCCCACTAGAACATTATTATTAGATTGTAAGCTACTTACAACAGCTGTATCTATGTTATACCTACCTACTAGTAGTTTCATACCAAATATAGCTACATAGAACACAACTTTGTTCTCTGTTACAGACAATCGATGACTATGGCAGTTGAAATTAATGTATGAGGTCAATTTAAATTTATACGACTGCAAAGTTATGAAACAGGGTCAAATATTTATTGCTATTCATGCTCAAATTTACTATGAGTAATTTTAAAATTTATATACGTACCTATGCTAAAAATCGGATGTACATTTTTGATTTGTTCCTTATTAAAATTTTATACTTTAAAATTGGAAAGACCGTCACGCACACATAAAGTTCGAACTTTGGCACACTCCACAATAAATCAAGGGGCGTTATGCGCCATGTTTTACGATCTCATGCCATCTTTATCGCTCGAACATTATTTGTTATACAGACATCTCCGTCTAACACTGAGCTGGAGCCGTGGGAGCAGGGGAGGGGGCAACTGTCTAGCCGTGACGTATTACCCGGCTGGCGGTCGGTCAGGTCAGTACGTTTGCTCCGCAGTGTAAAGTATTGCGTTGCTACTTTATTAAATCCAATACAAAAGCGCTTTTTGAAATAAAAACAAACAAAAAACAAAGCCATTTTTAATTCGGCCTACTCATTTTTTAAACATTCATAGACAACGGAAGCGGTAGGTAACTAATGAAGCGCCTGATGCGAATATCGATATCGACTTGAGTGCTAATTACTTACCTATCTTGGCGAATATGTATGCCGAGTAGGTTGTCGATGCAAATCGCAAGTTCGATTCAAGAATAGACAATGCGACCACAAGTTTATGGGACCACCCACTCGTGTTTAGCAAATATAAAAATTGTGAAACCTTACTGCGTCTAATATTATATAGTCACACCTGCTTAATTAACATCGATAAAAGCCTAATATACATATTTACTACAGCTATAAGTTACATAAAAAATAAGCACTCAGATTAAAATTAATACCTACCTACTTGATATTCTGAGATAATTTTAACATAATAATAATTGTGTCGATAAAAGTTACTATTTTTTCATAAAAGGCTATTTATCTTAAGTGCTTGGTTATTAATAGATCATATAATAATATGCATTGAAAAGATACTTTAATCATAAATTCAAGCAAATAGTAATAGATAACCGGCGCTAATTTATTAGGAAGCCGGCGTGCAATCAAAATCACACCTCAGCATTACCACAGGACTGTCTAGTCATTTGTAAAAGCGAATGATGGCCCACACGTGATCAGACTGCTAATGCATCGAAATGATGAGTAACTCGATAAATACAAGAACGATGTATACCTACACGTATCACTTTTTGTCCGCTTAGCTATTTTCGATTACACGATCTAAATTCCTGGTATTAACAGAATGTAGTCGTACTAAATTTAAATAGTGTCCAAGCAACTTTTTTAATGAATAAGTAGGTAAGCTAGATGTAGTTGAACTCGTGATTATTCTGTACCCAGCAATGCGTTTCAAAATCAAAAGGAAAGACCGTAGTACCATCCATGCCCTAATTTTAACCGAAATCTTCTCTGTGAGAGATACAAATTCATATCTTAATATGTATTGTTTGCCTTAGAACCGATCAGATCAGACTGCCGTAATCTAGTTTGAAAAGTATGGCTAGGCAGAATCGGTAAAGTTCTTATATGTATGAGACTTTCCAATTAAAACCTGGAGGGAAGTTACGAATTTGTGATTGATCGATTACCAATCCATTGACAATTACAAATTCGCATTAGTAGAATCCCCTGTGCTCATGTTATTTTTGGCCTGTTGGTTCCGTGAGAATGTTCATAGGTTGCAGAAATCACTTAATTTCAAGGGGGCTATACGTGGTTGCTTATCTTTAAAAAAAATGTAATATCAAAAAGAAACTATATGAAGTGAAGAAATTTTCATAACAAATATCTCTTTAAAGTTACAAATGTATTTTTAGAATCAAGTTATTTATCAAAATTAAGCAATACAAAGTACAAGTGTTAACAAATTGTAGACTCATTGGCATTGTTATACTGCGCTCTTATTTGTAGCAGCTAATTCGTGAGCCATTTTAAATATCACGTCCTTGTTGGACATCTCATTGGTCGGCAATAAATAGCGCGTTATCTCTCGATATCGACCGCGGGCGGCACTGCTCTGCGGCGACCTACCCTCACTCTAATGAATTACACAATGAACTCTCATCTAAATACAGAAAAAAGCTTTTAAAGGCACATATCAAAAATGCCCACAAAGCCTACTAAGACAGGCCTAACAGATTTATAGCACTCCCTTTGTTAAATCACGTAATCTCCACGTGGAGCCGCGATACAAATGGTGGTAAATGAAAATAAATGTAGTTCCTCATTCTGATGCTCACCTACCTATTTACATTATGTCCAGACATAAATCTGGCGCTGTTTAGAAGTAATCTATTTAGAAAATTACCTGTTAAATCACGTTTAGGACAGATAAACCATTGTTTGGGGTATGTGGCATACACAAAAAATGTTTGTCGGTCAAATCAGATGTAATTTGTTGCCTTCAGGGTGGCACGTAATGTCATTGGGTGTTTAATATATTATGTGGCACACAGATCGAGTAGATATCCGAACAGGTAACAAATCCTGCGAAACGAAAAAACTCGGTGGCATTAAAACATTATTTTTCTTTATGTGTTGTTTCGTAGGTGTGTATCCTTAACATGAATGATTAAGGTGATTAAATCAAACGGAATAACAGTAAATGAAATTTTACTTATTATCATTCTAATCAGACCACACAAATACTTAAACAGGAGATATCCGTATTCGGGTGCCTCATAATAATTTCTATTAAGGCTCTCTACACTGTTTGAATTAGGCATAACAAATATTTTACGGCGTTAAATCATTGGCGTATCGCTATTGCGTGTGTGAGTATCGAATTTAAATTAATGATTATTTATCGCTCATGTTTCGGTCATCGCTACGGTGCGTCGTGCCAGACTGGGGCCATTTTCGGCAGTTTCCGGTTATCTATTTTATAGAAGCCTATGTTTATTCGGCTCATTTAAATTCGTAACAGCCTCTATCTAGCGAATAACAAACTGGCTGCGAAAATTCCTATTTATTTTACGGATTTAAAGATGTTCCACATTCTTACATCGGTATTTACAACTTATAATGTCATTTTATTATGAGAAAATGAGGTCCAGTTTTTTATATACTAAAATGAAATATTTTTTTTACTCAGCATATTACAAAAAATCTAAAATCTAATTTAAAATTATTAGTCCTAGAACTTATCATAGTATCGAATACTTTAGGTAGAACGAAATATCGTTCACATTGAAAAGTCGTTAAACTTAATTTATAAAAAATGAGATTGTTTTTAGTAAAATACAGTAGTCCATTTATCTACAATTCTGTTTAAAATTTAATCTTATTAAGGATTAATTTTTGTTACGCCATGCTTTATACGTTGGCGGACCCAATAAAATATTAAAAGCTTACAACGCAACAAAATAATAAATTAGGGATGTGACATTCAAAAGTCGGTGCTATGTGGCGTTATAAGATCAAATCACTTGGTGTTTCGATTTATTAAAATAATAACTAATTAATTAATTAGAAAACATTTTGGGGTATACAATATGTACGCGAGTTGTTCAAACTAAGGCGGTTTCTCAAAGTAGTAACGCAACTTTGATGAACCTTCATGTTTATCAGATCTTATTTTTAATTTGTGACATGTAGTATATGCTACAGATTTGTTTTTGCTTGTGCTATCTTCTTATACAATAAGTAGCTGTGTCATTTGGAAAAATTATATACAAACCTCTTTTAAATTATCATAAAATTTATCGAATATGACCCATATTATGTGGATTGTAATTATTAAAAGTTCTAGCACATGCTGATTTTTATTTTATTTTGAAATTAGGTAACACTATACACTTTGATTATTACCCTAATATTTATTATTTATCGATAAATGTAAAGGCAATTAGCGCATCACTAGACAAACGCTCTCGGGTGCGAGCCTACAAATCATACCGATAGCATCTTCTACAAATTTGAATCGGATCTTATTTATGATTTGCCTTTTTCACGGCTACGTTTTGGGGAAAACTCAAACATAAATCACTGATAAATGGTTATTGAGTTCGGTTGGTACCTATCTAATTCAAACTTTGTAGCCGCCTACCACGTTTGAAAACAAATTATAACTTCCCAATAAGCAACGTGGGTGTACCTACAATCAGAGAACAATGCTCGGTTTTATTATAAAAAGCGAGTCGTTAAATATTTCCCGCAAATAACAGGTAGTGAACGATCCTCTTCATTATTCGCAACAACATAATAATCATAACAAAAGCATGTAAAACCCCGTAGTTGGTTAAACAGCAATCACATAAACAAACCCCAACAATAAAGCCAAATAAACGCTCGAGCACGCCATCCAATCGCACCTTGAATCGCACATAAAAGCCCATGAACACCGGTTGAATTGAATACTCCGCCGCTCAACAGGAGCACCGAATATTGCATTCCCAACCGTACTCGGTCGGGTAATATCGAGACTAGAGTTGCGCTCATAAAATCGTTTACGAGCTGCCGAAGAGCCCTCTTCGATAAACGTGCCATAAAAGTTCGGTTATTCGACGCTAGATGGCGACACTAGTGGCCGCTTGAAGCTGTTGCAGCGATTTTAGTGCCATCTATGGAGCTTTTTAGTGTTTAAAGATCCTGGGGGAAAGAGACAAAAATATCGGACTACCTATTCTTGTACCGATGTTTTGTATTGAAGTTGGCTCTACTTGCCGAGAGATTTTTCGTTTTAGAAATAAGTGTAGGTATTGTGAAAAACGCATGAAGTAACATTATGTATAGTTTTTAGACTAACTTTTTATGATCTTAGCGTTTTAATTATTCTATTATTTAAGCGTTAATTTTTAAAAGGTAGTAATTAAGGATGTAGAGGTGTAAATAAATACTAGGTTATATAGTATCATAGAAGGCGATGTTTTTATTCAAGTTTTTTCTAGAAACCATCTAATTACAGTCAATGTGTAATTTATGGAAGTAACAGTTTACTTACCGGTGGGTCGCAGTCGGTGGTCTAATTAGAGGTAGCCTTATATGATACTTACTCTACATGTAACTCGACGACGTAAACATCACCTACTTATATTTACATGTGTGTAAACGGCGTATCGAGTAATTTTAACAATGTGAAATTACTTTAACTATTACTGCTAAACATGTATAATTTCTCAGCCTTAAAAGGATAACACTGTTCCACGAAGGCCCAGTATTTAGAACTAAAATCCTTTAGACGCTTTCCAAATGATTACTTACATTTATTTTCAACAGGATAATTTCTGCTTTTATAATGGTTCCATTCTTGCATCTATCTGCCCTAAGGTTCACATCTGGACATAGGCTTTCCTTATGTTAATGTTAACGCCGTTGCCATTTGCTTATATTATTTTTAAGAGCAGGTTATTAAATTATTTACCAGCTTATAAGATGACTGCTACTGTAGGTATGTTAGAAAGAGGAGCTTTGATGTAGGTAATTTCTATTTTCTGATTCACCAGCTATTAATGACTTTGACTAAGCACGTCCGCTAGACTTTCATAGCCTATTTTAAAGTATAATTCCTGGATATGTTCCTACGTTACATGTTACAGATGGGTAGAAATGCTTTTACGTTTCGATTTACAGGCTACCTAAGGTAGAGACATAAATGAGGCGTTATCAATTAGTCTACCGGGTAGAAACGCATCACAGGTAAATGACTTTAAGAGTCCTACTTGAAGTTATTTACCTGCGATGCGTTTCTTTCTGTTTAGGTTTGATTACAGATGTCCTTGGCAGCAGTTACTAATTAGATACGTATTATCCAGGTAACTATTGAAATTTATTAAAAAAATCACGGCTTCTGTATCCTAAAATCTTAATTTTAGTAACTACAAAATGCAATATCAATACCTACCTACTATAATACTTATAAAAATAAATGTATCTACACATGTTTGTCGTACAAACGGGAAGAGTAAATTAAAAAATGTTAACCTCCACATTATTTGGTTAAACATTCACATTAATCATCAGCCGAATTCTAAGCTGATAATTTATAGACAAAGACTAAATCGATTCGAGGCATGTTCACAGAATAAATCTCAATAAAATTGATTTCATCTTAAATAACATCATCTTAGCCCAGGCCGTAGATGTGGACCATGTAGGGTCAACATAATAATAAAAGATATGTATATTATTTCATGATACGAATATCTATACAATTTATATCTAATTTTAAGTTTATCATGGGTGGCTTAATGATAACATCGACAAGCGTCATGTACCTTCAAGGTTCCGGGTTCGATACCCGGCAAGCCAAAAATGTAGGTACAATATCATTTCTATTGTTATAATATAAATATGGCTTACCTACATGAATAATGCAATGAAACTAATTGATATAAGCAAACAATTATATAAATTAATTCAATTACTTAAAGTTATACCTCTCAATTTTTTGTTATTTCTATTTTAATACCGCAAAAATATAAAATTATTGCACGTCGTGAATAGGTAATTAGTGCAATTATATAACAATTAATGGTTTTAACAATAGATTATCTATCCACTAGGTGCCTAAGAACTTGTTTTATGATACTCATCTATATAATTTATGAATACCTTATCTATATAACCATCGCATTGTACCTACTTAGGTTTTTATAATAAGACTATTTTTAATTAAATTAGTACAGTCCCCTCGGTTTTATACGCGTTAAATAAGTAATAAGGCATAGGTACATACATATGTATTTAAACATACC